>JAUBWS010076788.1:0-13093 GCA_032270445.1 Darlingtonia californica
AGCACGAACTACTTGTGCAATAAATTCTTTTGACTTTCGAGCAGCACTAGCCTGGAATCACCTTCCATCATATTTAAAACAACAAGAGAAGTGCCTGTCTAAATTTAAGTATAAGCTCAACTAATATTTTACCTTCTAATTTTATTATTGATGTTGGAATTTATTAGTCATATTGTACTATTTTAACCATTTAACTTTAAACAAAGAATAAAATAATCCAACTGTTTCTACGGAGGTAGGTCGAAATATTGAGCGAAATGAATTAATTTAAATTTAAGAATCAAACGATATCTTCCAATAAGCGCCACATGAGAATAAGTGGAGGTTGCTAATTACGCGCCTTTCTCGCCTTATGTACCTAAGTGAAACAGTCTTCAGGAGATCTTTACGAGAAAAGTCATTGAACAAATATTTTCTTTACGAAAAAGTTAGTAAATTAAATCTGAAAAAGCAAACAAAAGCGAACGTGGGAGGGGGAGAGTTGACAGATGAGAATGTTTGCATTTTTAAAATTTCAACAAAATGTATTTATGGTCGTACCTTAAGTGTTTTTTTATGTTTAAAAGTATGTATATTTGTGTTTATATATTCTTTTCATTGCCATTTGACAAGTCTCGGGGGGTGGGGATGTATGTCAAAAGTGAAAAAGTGTCAAAGTTCGCAGGGGGAGGATCAGGGGAGGTTTTTCGTCTGCGAGTAACTGCAAACAAGGAGGAAGGGGGTCTAAAAATGGGCAATTTTATGTAAACGTAATAATATATTGGGAAAAAGTTGGTGAATGTAGCTTTCCTGTGGGAAAAAGTACTTGAATGAAAATCATCAATGGGGAAATTTTTTTGGCTTTTATGGAGATAATTTAATGAACCTTAGTATATTTACATAGAATCAGCTATTTGCGTTGGTGTGAACTACAAGTAAAACTTAGCAAATCGGGTTTGATAAAATATCCCCACTACTCACAAGGATTAATAGTAAATCACGTAAATAAGTTAGTGATCTGCGTAGTATATAGGTATGTTAGCAATTCGGGGATAATGTTTAAGTCATTTATATACGAGCGAAATAAGTATAAACTTACCAAATCAGAATCGAAAAAATATCCACTACTCATCAGGATTGATAATACATGCTTGGTTGTGTTTGGGTCGACGTCTGAAATTTGATTAATTGCTAAGTTCGCGAAACTACCCTTCGACTATAAAAAAAAAGTGTTAAAAAATCTTTTATTCTTGAAGAAATACCGTATCCAGGGGCAGATTCAGACTATGCGAAGGTTGTGAATTTACAAGGTTAAATTTTCATAAGACAATCTTTTTACTTCATAGTGTTCCAAGATGTTTCCAAAATATTTCAACACGTACTTTTTATTCGTGCGTGTTTCGTATTGATACATACGCTCAGTATCATCGATCGACCCTCCACGCGCGCATGGTATTATTGTCCACGCGATCTATATAAACCTATACGCGGCCAGCCCCACTGAACTAAGACATATAATTGAATCTTCCCTCACATCTTGCGCGCGTCTTGATTGAACAGTAAATATTACAACAAAAAACGTTGTTGCGGAGGAAAGTTTATATCGTGCTAGGGATTTCACATACCCAGTTTCGTGTTTTTGTAACTTGAACTCACTATACCTCGATTTAACAACGAATATCTAGTGTGTATCAAAGAACTGTACTTCAGTTAGCATCACATTTTCCACACATTCCACACATTTCACGAAACGCGGCTAACGCGGCTTCATGTGCGAAAAATCACAAATTGAAACAGCACGAAATAAAAACTAGATTTTCAGATAACCTCTTGGTATGAGCAATACAACCAAACCTTAATTTTAACTATTGAACCTAGATTGTACCCGTCCCTCCCGAAGCAAAATAGAAAATTGAAAATAATAACTTTTGATAAAGTGATGCTATGATGATGAAGCTTGGGATATATGTTCTACGTCATGTAAGTAACAAAATGACGTTCTCAATTTTTCGAAAAATGCGAATTTTGGCGCCAAAGTTTGTAATCTCATTAATTATTGATGGCATCAATATAAGTTAGTGAAAACAACTCAGATATCCTTATTCTACTCTAAAAAAAACGTTTGAACGATATAAATATCGATTATTTGCTTAATTAGAAAAAAATTGTCATAATAATACCCAAGAAAGTAGAAAGTTTTCAAGCATGTGGCTGTTTTCTTTAAAATGTATCAAATGTATTGTCACACCCGAATAATATTCATTTTTGGACTTATTGTTCTTCAACTGTGATCCGCAATCTATTGAAAAGTTGAATACCAAAATACTAATTAGACAAATTTCATGGGTGTGATCCAGAATCCATTAAAAAGTTGAATACCAAAATACTAATTAGACAAATTTCTTGGGTGTGATCCGGAATCCATTAAAAAGTTGAATACCAAAATACTAATCAGACAAATTTCTTGGGTGTGATCCGGAATCTATTAAAAAGTTGAATACCAAAATACTAATTAGACAAATTTCTTGGGTGTGATCCGCAATCCATTAAAAAGTTGAATACCAAAATACTAATTAGACAAATTTCTTGGGTGTGATCCGCAATCCTTTAAAAAGTTGAATACCAAAATACTAATTAGACAAATTTCTTGGGTGTGATCCGCAATCCATTGAAAAATTTAATACCAAAATACTAATTAGCAAATTTCTTGGGTGTAATCCGCAATCCATTAAAAAGTTGAATACCAAAATACTAATTAGACAAATTTCAATTCAATACTTCTATTCTGCAAAATACACATTGAAAATAAAGTATTATTTTCTTGAGTTAACTCTAGGTAATATCGACTATCATCAAAATTTCAAGTCAAAACAGCTAAAAGATGCAAAGTTATTGCAAATTTAAGGTTTTTTTCTGTAAAATACCAACCAAGCAAGTGGCAGAACTGAAATTTTCAGAATGAACTTACAATGGTATGACAGAGTGCTAGACAAAGTTCATAACATATGTAGTTTTTGAGATATTTCAATTTTTATGCATTATGCATTATGTATTATGCTTGGCCAAAAATATTACAGAAGAATTTCTCCTACTCCATTTAATTTGGACTGCCATGTTTTCCATAGTTTTGAATGAATTCTATTGTTTAGACAATAAAAGTCTAAAAATCTATCCATTAATAATATAAGATGAACATATCAGTGTACCAAATGTGAGAGATGCAGCCGTTTAAAAAAGAAAAACACTCCTCCACATTGGTTATTTTACGATTTTGCCCACTCGGCAAGGTCTTGGAAATGAAATAGGTTTTTTAGAACTGGTAATTTTGGAGCTGGGTTTTCTGGGTGTAGATGATATTTATTTGAAGATTTCTAGCAAGGTACCAAGTCTTCAAATGTACTTAGCTTTAATTAATCATATATATATTAATTACAATGACTTTTATTTTGACTAGTTTTATGATTTTCATGTCTCGTATATTTTTGTGATATGTGTTGTCTTCATTTTAGTCTATAAATTTCTTCAGCCATAATCCTTAACAACCTAAATTTGTCTATTTTTCGACAATCTAGACAGTAAAAATCGAAAAACTTTCTGGCTCCTCAGGCCCATCCGGTTGTCCTTTTGCTCCTGGTATGAGGATTAAACAATTTTTATACGCAAAACATCTTATAAGGCATGCCAACCTTCACTTCCATATTTTACGAAAACTCGGATGGTAACACGTTAAGCAAAACGTGAAGGTGACAGTCAAAAAGGCATTGCAGTGGTTTCAACGAGGGAAGGGGCGGTGTAATCTTGTGACAGCAAGACGATGATTGGGCTCGAAATCAAGCGTCAGCCACCCTTAATGAGCAAAATTTTGCATTGCAGATTATGTTGTTTCAACTACTTTAATAAATATCATGGATTGAAAGAAAACCCTGGAAATTGGCGAGATTTTACCCCTTGATGTTGACTAAAACGACTTTGCTTCAAGATGTCAGTAAGACAGAAAACGATAAAAGATGTTTTCTAGGTAAGAATCAAGAGTAAGCCATGGATCAAGCAAAGAGTAAAATCCTATAACATAGCGTTGTAAACCCTCTACGGTCCTAGACTTTTGAGTAGGGCTCCGCAGTCGCGACAAAGAGAATGATCTTGTTTCGATTTCTTTAGGTAATAACAGCTTGCAAAAATCACTATTTACACAGCGTGAAATTCTACCGAATACCGTATATTAACGTATATGGACTTATTTCTTCCATATATGGAAGAAAATACCTGTTTGGGACATAATTTGGAGGGGATATTTCCGCAACAATTTTAGAAAACTACCATTCTCGAAATAAGATCCTCGCCAAATGTACCATGATTTGCCGTTTACTTTTAGAACGCCGAACCTTTTGTTTATATCTCATATTTTCATGTAAAAACGATAAAAGCTATTCGAAAGCCTCATTTCGTTGTGTGATTCGCCAAAATAAATCCTCGCCACATTTAGAAATTTGTACTATACGTCAAATTGAATCCTCACCAAATGTTCCGTTTTGGCCATTCGCCAAATTGAATCACTGCCAAAATTTGTCCCAATAATGTATATAATATAAGGGGCCTATATTCGGACGCTTTTCACGCTGTGTACATTTAATTACAGACATATATTTGTTCGAAATTCAAACCGTGCAAAGTGTTAAACGATGAATCAATCTATCCAACAGTTGTTAATCGATCGTTTGAAAACGAAGAAAAAGTCAGAGTTAAGACATAAATACTTACATTTTGTAATAAAAACGAAGGACCTCCACTGGAAATCAATTTTTCAACTGCGGTGACTGAATTTCTTTTTGCAGCATAATGTAATGCTGTAAACTGCCTCTGTGAAAAAATTATCAAAATACATGTTTTATTATTAGAACAAACCATTTATTGTAAGGATGTAAGGGTTAAAATCAGAACATGGTACTTACCTTATCAAGAAAGCCTATTTCACGCGAGAATGGTTTTAGATCAAAATTATCATATTCAGAAAGGATCGCTAAAGCTTCACTGTTTTTCATTTGGATGCAAACTTGTAGTGTATCTTCTATCAACTGAAATGAAGATTACAGGAGAATTCAAGAGAAATCGAAATACAAACTAAAGAATCCTATCCTGGAGAATCATTTTCGAAATAATCTAATCGGATAAATTTTTTTTCCGTCGAAAACTTTGTCGTTCATACTAAAACGAGAGATAACGGGAAGTAAACAGAAATAACGAGAAGTAACGAGAAAGTATCGAGTGCTCAAAGGCATTTTTAGGTAAATTAGGGCGTGTCCATGGCTATTCCAAATACCATACTAATCAATGACGTCATAATTTGATCAGGAGATTCGGGTAACTGGGACATTCGTTAAGTGAGGCAAATTTCCTCGTTCCATGACGTACTAGAAAATAGGTTGTCGTTCTACAAGGAGTTAAAATTCAAGTCTTTTTATTTGAGTGTACATTCTAGGTCCAGGATGCATAAATTTCAATGTTATAAATAAACACTGACCTATTTCACGTGAAATACTAATATAATACAAAACATAGCAGGGACTTGTTATCCACCTGTTTTGCTTGTCTTTTTACTGTGCTATTAAATCCTTTTGGTCTTAGCGCCGGAAGGTTTCAGCCTTTTTAAGGCTGTTTTATTTTGATTAAAAATGTATGAGCCCTTTTCAAAATATTCATTATGTAAACTTACACAACCATTATAACATGTTTCTGCAAGGATTCTTTCTACACGATCATATCTTTCTGTTGCAATAGCATATGCTAATTCAGATCTTCCGTACTGAAAATGAGTGAAATAAGAACAAACATCAGACGGCATAACCTTGTATTTGTGGTTTTTGTGATATCAAACCTTTAGACTCCGAAATACCAAATCTGAGCAAAATACCACTATGTCTTAAAGTGGATTTACAATTGTTGAAATATTTCAATGTCCGTGAAAATTTTCGCGCTGATGCATGCGCTCAACATTTTTTTACGTTAGGAGCGCAGAGCGAATAACGTATTAGAATACCCTGAAAAAATTGCCAGCCAAAACGGCAATCATAGTCTGATTCTCTATAGCCTACTTAATCTGTGTAATCGGCTCTGCCAAAGCTATGGCTTCAGGTTCTTGTAAAAAGTCACTGATATCAAAAAGAACCACAACAAAATAACAATAATAAAACCTTAAAGTCGTCTCGGCAAAAATAGCAAAACAAATATTCCCCTTAGAAGATTCTCATTTGTTTTGGTGTCATTACGGCATTTAATAGCTAGTTTTAGCAGAGAGGACACCAACGTCATTGAAAACGTGGTTGAAGTTCTTGTTATGGGATGAAATATATATAAATGTAGTATCAATGTGGTCTTGTATTGGTATTCTGTAAAACTGAGTATATTGATTGTATTTGCATATCGATAGGAATACATCTCTAGGCTCTAAAAACCTCTTGATGGTATCATCTGATCAATGCTGCTGTGGAGCCACATCATCTGTGTCATTTTGATTTTAAATTCCCAAAATGATGGGTGTGGTCATCAACTGATGATGAAAGTTGCTGTATTTACCATCCAAAAAATTCCCTTGCATCCTTTCTTCTTCTTTCCGTTTTTCAAATCACCTGAAACAGTTTAGGCAGTCCTCCTCCTTAACTTAAAATTCCACTGTAACATTTACTATCTGCTGTATGTAGTACAAGAAAGTCTATTGCTATTACTATATGTCTGTCTGTTTGTAACCGTGTTCGTTTATATTTTTTTCATTTTTTCCCATTTTATCTCCCAATAAACCCTTCTGCCAACAGTTTACATCTTCGCTGAGAAATATTCAAAATTCTATTTCTTCGGTTGAGTTAGATCCTCACAACTGAGGACTATGACTCTCATACTATATTCAAACAATCTTTCTTTTTTACTAAAAAGCATCAGATAAAAATGAATTGTAAAATAAAAAGAACGACGTTGCCATTGTCAATACAACTTGGTAAAAAGCTTTTTAAGGTCGTCTTTAATGTTCGCAACGGCAATTTACCCGTGCAATTAATCTCAATTGGCCTCACCATAAACCTTGAAAATACCCCCTCTATGGAAGACGCTTCCCCTGTTGATTAGGCTAGAGAACCTTCCATCTGATAATGACGTTCTAAGTGAAGTTGGCGTCCTCTCTGCTAAAACTCGTTAATGGCCGTACTTATACTGAGACGAACTAATTGTCTGAGACGAATAAGTCGTCTTGACGATTAGTTCGTCTAACAAAAGAAATGTCTTTTTTCGACGCATTTATACTGTCGAGTAAATTGATAATCAGGATGATTTATTCGTCTCAGACGATTAGTACGTCTCAGTATAAATACGGCTAATGATATAGGACATTAAACTTGTATTGTCATTATTGCATTTAAGGATTCAAGTATGCTAAAATTTTGGAAACTTTTTTATGTGCCGTTTGTAGAAGTATGAGTCATATTCAGGTAAAGTGAAAGTCAATGTATGAATAATTTCTGAAATCAGAAGTTTTACAAATTTTTCATGGTGTTAATGTGGCTTGACTTTTTTTACTTGAAGTCTCAAGTTTTCACATTGGTAAGCTTGTACGTAATATTTATTTTTCAATTCTTTTGTTTATTTCTTGAATATTGCTTATATATTTTGTTTCTTAAGGAATTAGTTTATCTCTTTTGTCAAATTATATTCCATATAACAAGCCTTATACTCCATAGGACGCTAGAAATTTGACCAAAATATCACTGTCTTTGGAAGCAACTTCTAGTAACTTTTTTAAAAAGTACAAAAATAGCTTTCTTTTGGTACCAAACTTAACTAGTGTATCTCAATCCACTGTCCATAAATTCAAGTTGAAAGTTTGAAAAGTGTTCAAAAAATCTTGGAAATTTTTCACTTTTTCAAAAGATTCAGCAGAACCAAAGTATCAAGGTCCTTCTCGATTTACGTTTTAAGTTGAATTATTTCAACTCTTTCACAGATTTTCCGTGTCAAAAATGCCTCGTTGGCTGCTTTCGTTAACATCTCCACTGTAACATTTAACTGCTGTAACTACTTTTTAGACCAATCATATTACGAGATTCATGTATATTGAAAGAAACAGCGACGTTTCATTAAACGCCACAGTCAACAAATAAGTGTAAATCAAATTTTGCATGTTTTTGAAGTTTTTCACAAGAAAAGTTTCTTGTCCAGGGACGGTTTTCAACAAGTGTAAATCCGCCAATACGGCGTACCAGAGCATTCACACGAAAGACAACATTAATTTTGTTATTTGCATCCACTGTCCAGAATTCAAGTTGAAAGTATGAAGTGTTGTAAAAACCTTCATGTGGGAGAAGCACAAAATACACTAAAAACGTTCTCGCCGAAAATATTTTTTGCCATTGAGGTGCTAATTTTAACGCCAAAAAAGCAAGGCCAATTAGAATCAATTAGACATTAAAAACTTTGGTGGAAGCGTTTACCTCGTCCTCGTCGTCTGACAAATTCAAATCAATGTGGATTATAGTGGCTCCAAACATTTCGGGCGCATTCAAAAGCCAAATTCAAAATTTCTTGATTTTCCTGAAAGATTAAATGGATGTGATAATAAAAATTCAAAACAATAATTCAAAATCAAAGTAACCTTTCCATTCCTTGCACTGAAAGAAAACCAGCAGTAGACCAAAATTTGCAGACAATGTTGGACACAACAGAATAAGAAACTTGATAAAACATTCAGACATTTTACCAGAAAAAACTATCTTAATTCATTATGAAAATCGAAGGGCTTTGCAGAAAATTCAATAAAAGAAATTAAAGTCCTGGATTTTAAGGCTTTCAGGAACATTTGGTATAAATAGTTTTTATTTTACTTACTTTTGGTGTCGGCTTCACTTGTGATGATGTTGTCTTGAAAGTTACATTTGAATTCAATAGATTTTTTATGAAAACTTTTAGTGCTTCATTTATTGGTTTGCTCTCTAACAATATCTACATTGATAAAAACTATAATACAGTGTGTCCAAGGAAAATTCGACCCAAGAGTTTAACCATCTATGACTGCTTTACATATTTATCGAGTTTTTGCGATTTTTATACCATTCGATAGGATTTTATTCAAGGATTTTAAAATATTTTTCTCCCTCAAAAATTCATTTTGCGAACATTCGGGGATTATACCATGAAAAAATTTAATTATTATCTTCTTAACGGTTAATTAAGAACACTTTTGAATAGAAGTCATAAGACAAAATTGCTCAAACAATGACCATCAAAATCATCAGCACATAAAAAACAATTAAATATTCCGTGTGCAACTCAAATTTGCTTTCGTGTTCATGTAACACAAGAAAAAAGTTATGATAGTAAGGTTTCAAACAAAAGATTCATTGCTCGTTGAAACTGATCTTTACTAACTATTAAGGAATGAATCATTGGAGCGACTTAAACAAATCTTATTTACTCCTAAAATTTTAGACTAAACAGTTTATATTATATATCATTTGAGAGGTTGTGAAAATTGCCATCAAATGGTATAAAAATCGCTATAATTGGATCAGGATGTAAATATTATAATTGATTCAAAACACAGGCCGAATTTTTCTGGGACACACTGTATAGCAAAACGTTGATGCTCCCAATTTAAAAATCAATAAAATGAAAGTGAAGCCTAAAATGATATTACACCACTGCGTGAGTCAAAAAAAAAAACTCGCACTGGCTCACATTGTATCATACTAGTTAGTTGTTTCGTTATCTTTTACTGTATTAAACGAGAAAACTGATTACTGTAGCACCCTATTGGATCAGCTAATTACGAGCACAAATGAATATCCATGGGATTACAAGATACAAAAATATAGAAACAGGCAATGTTACTTTCTCTTTTTCAGTAAACGTCTTGCTTACCTTGTCGCAGAAAACATCTATTAACACTGAGGAATAGTAATTGGAGAACGTCAGATTTATCCAACAGTTTTTGATTACCTAGAGTATACAACGACACTCAGAATGTGTGGTTGCTCTACATAAAAGAAAGCTTTAACAAAATACACAAAGATTTGTTTATAATATCCCAGCAGATTTACCGTAAATGATCGAATAAGTGCCCGCATCAGAATAAGTGCCCCTTGCGAATAAGCGTCCACTTCCGAATAAGTGCCCCTTGCAAATAAGCACCCCCTCCCCCTAAAATGGAAATTTTAAATAAGCGCCCCTACTCGAATGAGCGCCCATGGGCGGCCCATGAAAGCGAAGACGAATTTATTAACGTGGGAAGACATTTAAGTGAACCAGATAGAGACACTATGTGTATATAAATATTTATATTTTCTTGTGTTTTTTGATTAATTGGTTATATATAGCACTGTACCAGGAACCACCATTATATTTAGTTGTTCTTCATGTTTATAAAAAAATGTTCGCAAAAATATATAAACAATAAAATTCCATTTTTGGAATAAGCACCCCTACTCGAATAACCAACCCTTACGAATAAGCGCCCACCCTGTAAATGTAAATTTTAAATAAGCGCCCAGGGCGCTTATTCGATCATTTACGGTGAAGTAACTTCTTACCCAGTCGCCAAAATCGTGAAAAGCGTCTATGGAGAAGTTTATTTCTACTGTAGCCACACGCAAATGTATTGTTTTAATAGAAATAAACTTCCCCATATACGTTTTATGCGGTTTTATGCCGACTGGGTACAAGAGAAGCTTTCCACCATCACCGTACTCTGTAAACGATCTGCTTCGCTTTTCCTGACACGCTTCGCTGTAAACGTCTGAGCGAAAAGGAGAATGGTTATGTGAGTGGACGTATTGCTGGTCAGGGCACCATTTTTGATCTCACCCAGTCATGGAGGGATTAAGTTTAGTTGGAGATTTGTCGAAATCAAATTCCTCAAAGGGTGCACTCCTTACCGTAAAATTATACCATAAATAGATATTACTTCGTTTTTAAATGACATGGTCAATAACAACAAATTATAAATGAAATATTATTGAAAATTTAACAATGACATTATATCTCTTGGGCTTTAATTGGGAAGAAAGATCTTTTAGATGTATTAATTTATTTACTTTCTGAATACCATTTCACTTCGAGCATAAGCCTTTAATTTACAGTAGATTTTCTAAGTATATTGTAAGACCATTCAGACTCGGTAATAGCGAGCATTTTTCCTCTGGGCATGTGCAACAAAAATAAATAATAGCATTAACTTATCTAACATAATAGATTTTCTAAGTATTTTCTCAAACCGACCAGAATATATATTAATCACTTTTAGTAATATCGTGCATTTTCTTCTACTACACGTGCGCAATAAAATTTTAGTTTTACATAACCTTATTCGGTAGTATGAAAGCAATATCATAAATATACAAAAAATCATTTTTTTCATCTTCATTTTTCGTTTTTCGAAGAAATTTTAACGTCAGTACATTTTGCTTTAATAAATTATCTTTCAAAGAATTCCTAGATTGTCAAAAATAGTTACGGATAAATTCAAAACAATATAATTTTCATAAGCTTCAGTTATTAATACCTGATCCTGCCTGAGATTGTTTACCTTAAAATTGTTCTTATGTGAATGTTCTTTTGTTCTTGTAATGACGTGTATTATTTTGGAATGCTGAGAAGAAATTTCAAAAGCTTTTGGCGCACAGGCTAAAAAAGAAAAAGTTTTTCATTCTCTCTCCAACTCCCAGTTAATAGGAAACAAACGTAGTCATGCAATCATTTTATTTATGCTGTATAGCATCAGGAGTAAATGACAAAAGATTTAAAAAAACCGAAACACCCTCACAGGATAAATCTTGAGAAAAGAAATTTTCAAGAAATTTACTCCCGTGTTTCAACCCCCAAATCACGAGACCAAATTCCTCGAAACTCAAAACTTTCTAAACACACGTGAAAAGATGAAATTTTAGTATCAATCATGTACATACAAGTTTTTTTAACAAGCTTAACGACTATAAGCATATGAAGGCTGAAATATTCACTTTAAAACAAAACATCCATTGTTATAGAACAATAGAAATTAAGCATGTTGCCCGTTCGATCTCAAAATCCAATATGCTTATTCGAAAACAACTTGTATGGTGAAAATCAAATCCGCGAAACTCGCTTATTTGATGAGGAAATTTATGAAAATAAATTTAACAAAATACTTCTTCCCGCGAATTTTCTTCTCTTAAGGTAGAACATACATATATAAAAAAATGCATAAATATAAATACAAGGAAATGCGAGACTCAGTCCATCTTTGCAAAGCGAAAATTGTTTGCTTTTGAACTTATCAACACTCAGATCGCATCAAAAGATTCATGGTAAAAAATGGTTCATTAATTACCATAAAGATTTTTCTCATAATGAAAGGAATTCAATAAAAACTGCAGTTCATAATGAGTGTAATTAAGCGTATGAAAATTATCTCCTAAAATAGAAACAAAATCATCTTAATTTGTACAAAGGCAAGCTCTATGCAAAGTCTTTTGCTTACGAGGGTTTATGTCAAAGGTGCTGTTAAAATGAGCCCGCTTAACCAAGCTGGCTCGGTTAGCAGGACTAAAATTCTCTTGCGCTCACATGAGGTTTTCTCAATTTTGTTTTGAATATTTGCTTACATTTTAGAAATAACACATATGTGTTTTTCAGCCCGCCTGATGTGGTCACGTGATACTAGTCTACACTTTTTCTAATGTTTTGGAAATAAGACACCGGTTTGCCGGGCTGGAGCAGTGATTTGGGAAAATAATCGTTAATCGTTAATAGTCGAAAGAAATCGGCTGAACAAAGTGAGATATCGGTTAGCCTGGCCTGCTCTTTCAAATGTAATTTGTTAAGAGAGCCGACATCTCGGCAAATCAAGCCAGCCCGGTTTTCCAGGCTGATTTTTCTCTCATATGAACACCTCTACGAAACAAAAAGCTTTCCGCTCAACGTACAGTAAAAACATTCATTTCATTATACTAATTCGAGATATTGGATGATTACTCATATTCCTGTTTGAAATATTGCAGCCATTGTCGTAGAAGTTCTGTAATGCGGGGAAACTCGACTAATCACACCAATTAACCGTAGATCTACGCAGGCCCGTGGCTACGGGGGGTGCAACACCCCC
>JAUBWS010076810.1:1456-13089 GCA_032270445.1 Darlingtonia californica
TTTGTGACATTTTATACGTCTGTTACAAAATTATCCAGAAGGTTCATGGTAGCGATTGTATAAAAAACAATGAAGAGGTAGGATAGATAATGGTATATATAAATGATAGGGCAGGGAAAAGTAATAAAGAAAGGAGAAATGACAGAATACCAATGTCAGCAAAATTGGAGATAGGCCAGATGGTGAGAATTAAATATGGCAACCCTAGCAGCATTGATCAGGTGCCAGCTTCAAGGAGATTATGGGGGGGGGGGGGGGGCAGAAGAAACCTGAAAACAGAATCTTTAGAGGTGTCAAGAAGGAAAACGAGAGAATGAGGAATGATGAAAAGTGAAAAAATTATGTAAAGGACCTATTAAGAAAGATACTGTATGATCAGAACGGAACAAAGAGATTGGAGTCAGTCCTTCAAATCCAACTCATTTTTGCCATCAAACACTTCTCATATTGGGCACTACTCTAATGTTAGCCAAAGCTACGTAACATAAAGAGGGTTGTTACTCCACTAACAGTCAAAATGCATTGTACATACCATAGACAGAAAATGTAAAGGAAAGGTAAAAGATGAAAATGACTCAACACGGACAGTAGACATATTTCAAAGATTTGAAAGATGGGAATAGAGAAAAAGAAACATCTCTCAGATTTGCTGGAGATTCTGTATGGATAGTTCTGTATTTCTGCTTAAAAATGTTCTCATGGTTTTATTTTGCTATTTCGAACTTTTTGTCCAGTCCATTGACAGTTCGGGCTAGCTGGACTAAATAATATTAATAATCATAAAAAAGATAGATAATGAAGGGGAGAAAAATTTCGAGTTTTAGGGAGTAGCTGGAAAACTCCTTTGAAGGAAAACAAAGGGGATTTAGATGATCAAACACACAAGAGAATTATCTAGTTCATGTTAACTTTTCCTGAGTTCTCCAAAAATCAACCCATTTTCCCAGATTTTGTCAACATATTACATTTTTCCCTTTCCCTTTTTCAGTCTTTCAAAAAAGGCTTTAATTTCATCCAGGTTTTCCAGGTGTGCTATTAACCCTGCCCAGTAAAACAAGGAAATCCTTTTTCAGAGTCCAAAACATTTTGTTAACACCTCAGCCAGTCGGCATTGGATGATTCAAGTACAGTATAAGTACAAAGTACAAGTTTAGGCTAAAAACTAAATTTGAGCTTTAAAAAAAATTTTGCCTTAAAATTACATATATAAATTGTAAAATAGAGCCCAAAATACATTTTTTTTGGAAAGCTAGCAAAAACAACTTCAAAACATCTATATATATATAACTTGCAAAGAAAAAATGAAGTAGATAGCTCTAAAAGTTGGGGAACTTTGATTTGACGCTAGAATTTGTAACTTTATAATAATGTTTAAATTATCAATATCATCCAAAAGAAGAATTGTCAACAGTATATCATTAGAAAGAAGTGAAAACAGGGATGTCAACTTTTGAATTTAATTTGCGTAATATCATCAATTTTTCCCAGGACGCTTACTTACCTTCTCTGACAGTTCCAAAATGGCTGTCAACCAATTTTTTTTTTGCTTAACGCATTTTTCGTTGATTTTCCTGTAGTCACAAATTGTACGCACATATGTACGGGTAGTTTCCAGGTTTTTCCCGATAAAAATTTGAATGTTCTAGAGTTTTTTTCCTTAAAGAGCTGGATTTATCCATCTTTTTCTATTTTTTTCGGTACAATGCAGATTTTCCATTATATTTTATTATTATAAGTAATTTAGATTTTTGCACCTTTTTCTGTTTGCTCTTGTAGCCTTTTTATACAATTTTAACATTTACGTTTGAGAAGTTGACTGATGATGACCGAGAAGGTCGAAATGTATTTCTAGAATATTTTACATTGATGTTTTCCATGTTTTACACAAAATGCAGATGTTCCTGATTTTCTGGTACAAATTTGAATTTTCCCGATTTTTCTGACAAAAATTTGCATTTTCTCAACAAATATTTGGGAAATTCTTCGCTCCATTAAAAAGCAGCCAAATGCATGAGATGTGTATGGAAGATAATATGATGCGTATGGTGATATTAAAATGCGTGAGTCTCACGCTCAATGTGTGAGAGTTGGCATTCATGAGAAAACAAGCTGCATAGTGGTACAGTATAAAGATTTGATTTACATAACAGTGTAGTCAAAAGTTACAAGGTTTTCAAAAACAGACATATACAGTCATTGAAATTCAGGTGCTAATGCAACGGCAAATGGTTTGCCGAGGAAAATGACGAAATCTTTATGTTGCCTCTGCAATGCTGAGGCAGTTATTTTGCCGACGTACACAACAAAAATAAGTGATTTACCTCAGCAATTGCGTCGGCACTCCTCGGCAGATACCTCGGCAAAGTAACAATTCTTATTTAGAATAGATTTCAACGAATTCCGAATTCCATGCAATTGAATTTAGGTATCATTTATTAAGTATGGCACCCTTAAGAAACATGAAGTTTCTTCAAACATGAAGTTTCTTCTACTTTATTTCATAACGTTGCCAGAAAATTAAGCTTGCAGTAGAAACAAAAGCGGAGCCACTCCATACATAATAAAATGATACCCTTTCAAGTCTTTTATTTTTCACTCTCGATACAAAAATGGTCGGTTTCATTTTTAGAAGAATTGGAGAATATTATTTCCAAACAAACTTTGATTACCCTTTGTAAAGTTTATTTTAGGTTTTGTGAAAAAAGTTCCTTCTGTATTATTATATTTATTGTTTTACGGTTGAAATTATTTTTCACCTCGGCAATAAAACTGCCGAGGCAAATAGGGAAAATCTCTTTGTACCTCGGTAAAAAAGTCGGCAATTGCCGAGTGCCAAGGCGAATTTCAATGACTGCATATATCTACAAAAATTCACTGCTATAATTCAGGGCCATATGTTATGTTTTTGTTAAAAACTATTTTAGCTGCCATTTCGTAGGTCCATTCGTTGGGTGAGTTAAACAGTAGTGCTGCTTAACAAGATCGAGATAAAAGGATAGGTATTTGAAAAAAAGTTTCTTTGACCAAAGATAAAATTCCCCGACTTTTTCAGGTTTTCCAGCTTCCAAGTTGAAATTCCCTGACTTCTTCCAAGTTTTTAAAATGGATTTCCAACAAGTCGTAAGGGACCAGTTTGGAAACGGTGCTATACGCCAGATATCTAGCGTAGAAGTGAGAATAGATGAAATCTTATATCAAAGTCAAAGATAAAGGAAGGGTGTTTTAATGGCATCCAAAAGTAAAAATTTCTCTGTCAGTCTGTTGAAAATCTCATTGACATTGGCGAACAAACAAATAATTCAAAATCAGTATCTGATGTAGACTTTCCTTGGATTTCAGACTAGTTTTGGACAATGCTGGACATATCTGACATATCATAATGAAAAAAACTCTACCTGATTTTCTCTTGATCCTAATATAATACACACACACTCCTGACTGCACACTGGCATGCCTGATTGATGAATGAGCTGATGCCAAGGACAAGGGGTGCACACACACGATAAGACAAGCCTAAATTATTGCATGAGAAATATACAGAAAACTAATTAAAAGAACACAAAGATCTGAACTTACATTATCGAATACTGTGTCATTTTAATCATTAAAAGTGCTGTAGCTGGCTAAAATCTATTAGTAATAAATGAGAACACCATCTATACTACACTGGAGTGAGTGGAGCTGGAGGTGTGTGTAAAAAATGTATGGCATTTGGCAACTTAGTCTAAAGACAAAATAAACGTTAAAATTTAAACCCTCTGTCCTTTTGTCATAAACAGAGACAAACTTTGAACTCTTACCAATAAATGTAAATAGTATCCAAATGTTGAAAGAAAATTGTGAAATATTCAAATATTATGCACTTTCACAACATATATATTTTAATTTTTCCTCGGAAAAACAAATTATGGTAAATCGTATCATATACAGTACCTCACGGGAATTAATTGACCAATCACGTTGCGGAGAGTCTTCCAGATTGTTTGTTTGGTTGTTGTGTCTTATAACACATATAACACTTGCCACGCGGGCTAAAACAACAAGTCTAGACGTGAAGCGCGCGAGGAACCAGCGGAGCGGAAGCTAGAGAAAAAGAAAATATAATCCGAAACGGGTAAATTGCCGAGAAAGGAAAAGTTATTACTTTTTCAACTCCGAGTGCCGTACGGACACTCTCCATCGCTGTTCCTTTTTAATTTTATCCTATAGCAGACACCGCCGCCACACCGGTACGGAAAATTTGATTTCCCGCAGTACGTTGGTCTGTTACGGTTCAAGCGATTTTATGATCCACTAAGTCCTAGTTTTTCAGGACTGATCTAAGACGAAGAGTTATGATGTTGCTAGGTTACTGTTTTAATTGTCCGAGGGATGGAAAAAATAAGATTTTTAATCAAACATTTTAAGGTATAAAAGTAATACCATTGGTGGAAAGAGCATGAAATTTGATAACTTTTGGTATAAAAATCGCATCCATAATATTTATTTAAAATAAAGTAAAGTTGATAAAACGTTGGCAAAAAGTCAGTGTTTCGCAATACTCACACATGTAATTAGGGTATTCGGAAAACCGAGACCCAGGACCCAGAACTCAGAGTGGAACCCGAGACCCGGAACCCTCATTCTTGATACCCGAGACGCGGAACCCTGGGTGTTTTCTGCGCTCTAAGCTCATCAGACATGGGAGGTCAGTTATTATGGAGATAACTCTGAGAAGCACAGAACAGTAGAACATATCTAGAACATTAGAACACGGACAATAAAAGCGCCTTGTTATTATCTCCATAATAGACAGCTTCTCATACATACCAGATTAGATCTTTGGTTTCGGTTCTCGGGTCTCGGGTCTGGGGTATCAAAAATAAGGGTTTCGGGTCTCGGGTTCCACTCTGAGGGTTAAAAAATTAATAATCGATACTAATATTCGGTATTCTAGAGTACGCATAGTCATCAACGAAATTTGACACGGGTATTTTCCCGTAATAATAAGAGAGTAAGAGTCTGTGAAAGATTTTCTTTCTTTTCGAGTTTTATTTTATTTTTTAACTCATCTATTATTTGTTTAACGTTGGCCTTTTTTCATAATCACAGAGGTGATTAATTAGCACCAACCAAAAGATAATAATTACGGAAGCCGAGAGGGGTCAATCCGAAAATATAAAAAAATCTCAAAAAAAGAAGAAAATCCTTAAAAATATAAATAATCTGAAATAAAATCCAAAAATATAAATAAAATCTCAAAAAAAGAAAAAAATCCTTAAATTAAAAATAAAAATAATCGAAAAAATAAATCCGAAAATTTAAAAAAAATCTGAAAATATAAAAAAAATCTCGAAAAAAAATCTCGATAAAAAATCTCGAAAAAAAATCTCAAAAAAAAATCAGGAAAAAGGACATGTTTATTATCTCCTAAATATTATCTCCTAAATAACAAAGATAATATTGTTACTTGTTAAAACATCCCTATTCAGGCAATGTCTCATTTGAGTTCCACATCTTGAACAAAAAAATCCACTATTTGAAAATTCCAAGCCACATTGATGACAGAATTTTGCTATCATTTTTAACGTATATAATATTAATACTTATAAAACGACTTACTCTTTGTTATTCATTCCTTTTATTTAGAAATTTCAGGATTTTTTCTTAATCCTTAAAAGTGCAAATCCCGCATATATACAGAACAAAGTAGCCAAAATACCGCTGTGCCTTCAGGTGTCCATAACTCCTAAACGAGTGCAAATTGCCTCGTTCAACTAACTATTTATTTGAAAGTAGACCAGGGCCATCGAAACAAAATAAAAAGTGGAAGGGCAAGACAAAAAATATCATTATATAGTATTTCATATCTGTTTATCAAAGTTTATTGTCTGAAAAAAAGTAGGAGGGCCAAGGCCCTAATTAATAACTCTATGTCTAAATAAGGTAGCGTGTTGATTTTATTGATTTTATTGATTCTATTAATCTTGACTATGTTTTGTACAAACTCGATCCCAGTACAATTTATTCGCTTCTTCGTTATCAATCACTAGCGCTCATCCTGACAATGAGTGACCTCTGATAGTCGCTCATAAATGGCACTGACAGGGCCGGCAAATTGCGGGAGGGGATATAATATAGTGACTAAGGAGGTCCCACGGCATCGACTGGCCAAGAAAATGTTTTTGGCAAAAAAGTGGGGGGAGGGGTATGTATGTAGTAGTTGTATTTCATATCGTTGGAATGAAAAGTTCATAAGCTTTCTCAAAATGCATAAAGCCCATTTTAGAATAAATATTTGAAAAAGACTTGAGTGAAGCTTTTATGATGCACTTGATAATACTTTCACCATAAACATTTAACGAATTAAAAAAATAATAGAGTTCTTGTTTAATGATCAAGTTTTCAAGAACCAATCGGAACCAATGAAATTACCAAAGTCAACCTAGTACGCAAGAGCCATCTTATCTCACCATCACTGCGATAAAAAGAGAGAAAGAGGCTCTGGGGACGAGATTGCTTTTTGTAAAGTATTCGGCCGCTATTCCAGGTTCTCGGCCACTACATTGAAATGAACTAGAGTACTGTATGTTTAATTAGGCATTTGACCGTTGAGCCAGGTTTTTGTCCGCAAAAAAATTGTATTGGCGTTCGGGAAGATATATTCTGCCATACATACGACTGAAATCACTACTCTTTTAGAAGAGATCTACAAAGTTTGCAACTTATGGGACGAATATTTCTGCGAAAACCAAAGTAGTGCTCTCAACCTCTTCCCCAGGACCTATTTTTTCCGCTTCAAAAAGCTGTAAAGGTACACATAATCTATCTAAAACATAATCTATCTAAAAAGGAACTCTTAGTTAAGAAGAACGCACGGCGGTAGTTACGTACGGAAGCTAACGGCACTCGAAAAGAAGGAAAGCTTTATTTTTTCTTTACATATTTCCTCTCGCTGTTTCACGGCTTTTAACTGGACTGTACAGTCACAGATTGAACAAGTATCAACAAAAAAAACCCTTTCTTTTATTAGCTATTATATAACATGCTCTCAATAAGGGGAACTCTCAAGTCAAGAAAGAGACTAAAAATTGACCTCTGCAATTTGAACATAGCCAGCTTGCATTTATCCGTAGCAGAGTCTTTTCACGAAACGTGAAAAAAATTTCTTTTTTTTCACTTTGTGCGAGAATTTTGGTCATCTGTTTTATGTTGCGATTTGATTCCCGAGGAATCTCTGATGTTTATTCACCAGTTTTATGTATTATATCCATTTACCAAACCTGTCAATTTACACAGAAATGAATAAATGAAAAAAAATTAAGAAAACATCAGCGATCCAAACGATGAACGATAACGAAAACAATGGCATAAGAAAAATTAAAAAACAATAAATATATTAAAAACGTGAAAGGAAATTTAAAAGTTTTTTAAAAAATTGAAGAAATTAAGAAATAAAAAAACATCACAAACAAGATCGACAAAGACAACAACAACGCCACAACAAATATAGAATATAATGTGAAAAATGAATAAGTACTTCAATATCGTCCCCAGGACCTTTTTCTTGCTTTGATATCCTTCAAATATCAAAAAGCTGTAACAGGGCCCTGGAAACTGTAAATGCATAAATTAGAAATTTTTAAACTAAAAATAATCAAAAAATGTATCTTACATAAATCACTAGAAAAATTTGCCTTTAGTATTGTCTTTTATCGACTTTAAAAAGACATTTGACTCAAGTGATAGAACAGTGATGTGTAAAATACTTCGAAATTATGGTATTTCTGAAAAAATTGTTAATGCAATCAAGGCTTTAGTTCAATAGAAAACTAAGCAAAGGGTTTGAAGTAACAACAGGTGTACTTCAGGGAGACCTTAGCTACATTTCTATTTTCAATGCTCGACTACGTCCTTAGCAAAACCACACCAGATCAAGGCATAATTACACATAT
Source organism: Darlingtonia californica (assembly GCA_032270445.1). Taxonomy (NCBI): domain Eukaryota; kingdom Viridiplantae; phylum Streptophyta; class Magnoliopsida; order Ericales; family Sarraceniaceae; genus Darlingtonia; species Darlingtonia californica. The sequence goes on from JAUBWS010076810.1 coordinate 9,391, forward strand.
TGAAGAACAATTTGTACTTCCAGATCTTGACTTTGCTGACGACATTGTTCTCCTAGATGGAAGTGAAATAAATGCAATAGAACAGTTTACACACATAATACGTAGCCAGCAATGTAGGACCCCTTGCTAACTATACTAAAAAAATTGATGTTCAAAAATATAGTGAAACCAGTAATCAGGAAAAATTAGGTTATTAGATGGCAACACGATTTTAAATATCTTGGAGCCTACCGCAGACTCTTACAATGACTCTAAAAGACTCAAAGGTATAGCTTGGGGTAAACTCTGGCAACTATCAACAATTTGGAGAGCTACAAATATTCCATTGAAATCAAAACTACAACTATTCGACTCCTTCATTTTATCAATTAAAGATATTGTAATGGATAGGAATGAATGGAAGCTTGTGGTCGGGAGTTTCGACACACGACAACCCGTGCAGTAAGTAACTGAGTAATCTCACATGAAAAATACTTTTTGAAAACATTAATAGCATGCACGGCCAACAATAAAGCCCACTTCTATATCGGCGACATTATGGAAGCCAAGCACCAGATATGAAAGGTTTCTTGCCTGTCGCTGATTATTACTAAGTAAGTTGGTGTTACGATTTCTTTGGTTGATACATCGATCATAAGCCCAATCGGGGACGTTATCAGCTAAGATTTTATCCTCAGCTTCCACATTTATCTATATTAGCCCAAAAGATGGTGACTTCAGAAGAATCGGGAAGCACCAGCATGGATGCTATTAACAAGGTTGGTATTGATGCAGCTACCAAATGAATCAACAGGTTCCTCTTTCGCGTTAAGGTAACCGGATTCAAGCTCCCAAAACGTTGAATTTTCCTGGAAAGATGGTAAGCACGGCACCAGCATTTTTAGTGTTGTCAAGTTCTTTAGAGAATGCATCTTCCATGAATCTCAACAGGTTCCCCCTTAGCCTTCACATAATCATAATAAAGTTCCCACACTTTAAATGTTTTTAACGCAATACGGATGGTGGATTCATTGGCAAAACACGAAAAGCTTCTTGATCCTCCAATGATGCTGTCAATGTCTTTCACGTTCTTTTTAGTCGCCTGAAAGAGAAAGCAAAGAAAAACAGATTAACCGCTATTAAGTTATTGTACTTAGATTTGGAATTGCACACACACAGTACACGTATGTTAAATTTTTTTATATTTGTGTGTGTACTTTTGACGTACCTTAAAGATTGAATCCATGATCCAGTTGTTAAAGTGCTTTAACAAATTCAGAATTCCCTAGTTCGATGCTTTCAAGGCTTTAAGCAGGAATAAGTTTAATTGCAGAATCAAAGTGAGCAACCTTACTACCCTTGCCATGTTACTAACTTTACCAACATTCAGTTATTTAGGATTATCTACATAGGATGACCCCTCCAGTTATTTTTTTAACTGTTTTCAATGAGGGTGCTGCCTTCCTAGAGACACCTACATGGAACATTAAACCATTATTTAAACCTAATAATCTAAGTTTAAAAAAATGATGAAGGAAGAATTTCTGAACTCAATATGATACAAATTTGAATTTGCGAACAAAATGCACCTCTTTTTTACCTTCCACCGTTATCATTTTTTTCTCTAATTCCTCTTTTTTTCTCTCAAAATTCAGAATTCAGTGCTCTATCAATTTTCGAGATCTGACCTCCTAGGTTTTTCCCTTATATTCAGATTTCGCTTCTCGCTTCACTGCACGCTCGGTTGTAAACACGTTTGCCTTTAGAGCGGGGCGTGCCTGATAAGGAAAAACTGAATCTGAATATCGGGTAACCGCAATCTCGTCCACATAGCCTCTTTTCTCTCTTTTTGTAGCACTGCGATGGCGAGAGAAGATAGCTCTGGCACAGTTGATTTCTTTATCCAAGAGTAAAATCTCTTCCCATTACTAGCATATTTCCGGGAACAACACGTCCCTCAAACAGAGATTTTATGCTATCATATCACCAGGAACTTTTGTTAAAAATGAGATAAACATACGTTCAGTCTATGTAGGGATGCCGCTTTTAATGGGATCTTTGGAAGTAGCTTTTGTCGACTTTTGGTTTTAAAAGCATTATTAGGTTACACATTTATTCCATGTAACTGCTTCACCATCAATTTATCCGCTCTATTTATACTAGGACCGTCGTAAATTTTCAGTTCTCTTTGTTTTCGTGACAGCTCGCTAGTTACGTAGAAGCTAGTCTATACATTGACGTCAAAATATTCAATTTTTGAGGCCACTAATTGAAAAGAAAATAGTTTAATAATAATATTAATAATTTAAATCGCGAAAAAACAGCAAATATACACTACTTCATTTTGGACGGGGGGACGTCCAGAGGATACGAGCCGTGCTCACTGGGTACGACCAGAGAGTAAGGATGTGTTTCGCATAACTGCCCAACCCAAGTTGTCGATGACCTGTACGATTGACCCACTTTTTCAAGTGGTACTCATTTACCGACCTCGGAAGGATAGAGAGTAGCGGAGTTGGCTCAGGGCGCGAGAGCAGAGAGTAGATGTTATCTTTGTCACTATCTTATCTCTGGAATCACATTCGGGTCGCTCAACACCAATACACCACCTGCCCACTGAAATTTAGGCTTATGTAAAACCTGAGGAAACTAAAAAAAATTATCGGTTAATGGTATCCTTACCTATAATTTAAGTGAAATGCAGCTCAGGTGACTCGCTTTATTTGCTGATTCATCACCAACATTTATCCAGAAAAAGGCCTTTTCACAAAAAAATTGCTTAGAACTTTTAGACTTAATTGGTTTAGGCCATGTCATATCATAGGCAAGTTTCAGGATATTAGACATGACTATTTAGAATACCCATGACCCATTGTTGATGTAAGAACTAGTACCCATAGTTTGTGTCAATAATTTCTAGGATTTTATTTAAATCAAAAGCTAGTTCTATCTTCTTTAATTTTCATTGGCCATGTCACAAAGGAAAATTTTAAAAATCCCAATGTTGGAAATCGCAATTTTTCCGGAATTTGTTTTTTTCGTGAAATTTTTGTCTCTGGAGAAAAACAAAATTTCGACAAAAAGGTATTAATTTTCAACGCTTGGGGTTTCTGCTTTATTTGGGTCACCCGTGACAATACCGAGGGGTAAAGCGTGATTCCGAAATAGACGGGCGGAAAAAACCGGAGGAGGAACCCTGTAGCCTGTAGTAGGACAGGAAATTATTCCTCTCAAGTAATTCTTGCAGAAACTTTGGCAAATCTTAGTCTGATCCGCAGACCTCACACACGCACATCTTTAGGGTGAAGGCTAATCCAAATATATCTGTCTGATTTCAAAAAATTATATGGCAATTTCATGTCATTAGCTGTGAAAAATATTTTCTAACCACACCATTAGTTTAGGGTCTTTAAAGGTCTTTAGGTATGGTTTCGGTTGAAAAATATGCATAATGATTTTAAATTGTTATAATGTTTACCTCTGTAATTACATAATTGTCTTATTAACTGTGTAAATTAAAAGTTCATACCAATAGAAAAAATGAAAAGAATGGCATGTTAAATGCAACTGATTTGAGCAGAAAATAAGATGACAATTACCTATTTATAATTAATCCATTAACGAAAGCTTACCGTATGAACCTGTGTGTTGTATGAAATCTAAGTAATTTTTTCAATTAACCCTTTCTTTACCAGGCAAAAACCCCCAAATTTCCCGAAG
>JAUBWS010076854.1:8346-22144 GCA_032270445.1 Darlingtonia californica
CCCCCCCCCCCCCCCCCCCCCCCCCCCCCCCCCCCCCCCCCCCCCCCCCGCCCTGGTTTTCTTCAATAGGTTTTGAATGGTAGAAGCTTTAGCTTTTAAGTTTTTGGGCTTAAACAAAAATGGATCCTGGCGCATCCTCATGAAAAAAAGTTTTGAAAAGTTTTCCCCATTACCATGGAAACGGTCTTAGATTAGCAGGTGGCAGTAACGAATATGACATCATAAGATTTCATGAGGGCATCTCAGGTATCTTATTAGAGAAATATTTCAATTTATTCCTACAACATGTACCAATATGTCACACCGCATGAAACCTAAAAGTTTAGCACGGAGACGTCACCTGCGGGAGGTTTTCTGTAACAATCATTATTAGTTAATAGTTTGTGCTCTACTATCACTAGTTTAAAAGAAATCAGAGGGCTCTCAAAGCTCCTCCAAGCTTCCAGATTCCCCATCAAATAGCACAGGTAGAATAGGGCTAAACAAACATGGCTTATCACAAGATTAATCTTTGTTGTCCAATTTCTACCAGTATTTAACAGTTTGTTTCTACAAAGACAAGAAGAAAGAGTAGTTACTGGTTGCTTTATCACTTTCGAACTTGTTTATTTTTGTTATTTCCCTGTAGGGACACAATACACAACAACTCGTAGCTGTAATGGCAACATACAACGTCTTTTTATTGTATCCATGTACATTTGGGAATTAAAAATCCTAATAAAGTCAGTTAAATATTGGCGAGTATCATATTTACGATCAACATTAACAAACTCGCTCCTAAGATAAAAGCCTAGTGAAAAATGACAATGATTGCTGAGTCCAATGAAGAGTGAATTTTCCCGTCCTTGTTTCAACTGGAATTTTATTTTGAAAAAACATTTCATCCTCGAAAGTTGAAGAAATATCTTTTGATACTTGAAATATTTCTATTCTTAGTGGTTGTAGATTTCACATTATCAAAATGCTTCTATGATCACCAGAATGCTACCATAATCATCAGAATGCTACCATAATCATCAGAGTGCTACCATAATCATCAGAATGTTGCCATAGTTATCAGAATGTTACCATAATCACCAGAATTCTGCAATAATCATAGAATGCTTCCATGATCATCAGAAGGCTAAATAATCATTAAAATGCTACCATAATCATCAGAATGCTACCATAATCATCAGAATGCTACCATAATCATCAGAATGCTACCATATAATCATCAGAATGCTTTGATAATTGTTAGAATTCTTCCATAATTATCAGAATGCTAGCATAATCATCAGAATTCTACCATAATCATCAGAATTTTGCCATAGTTATCAGAATGTTATCTTGAAACATGTTTAAACAAAAGATTTATTGAAAACTTATAGATCTTGTATCTCACGGTCTTTTGAATACCAAAACATTGCATATATTGCTTATATGCCATTGAATCTAGTATCGACCCCATAGTAAAAACTTCTTTTTAGGCATAGAGACAGCTTTATTTGTTACGGCTATGGACACCATACAGTTGGGGAGGGGCCCCAAAAGTTAGCTCTAAACTTCCGGAGTCTGTAAGCGCTGTGAATATAGATAGACGTTTCATTTGGTTTTTTCAGCTAATTGCGGGTATTTCAGGACCTTTTTTAGACTAAGATAGAAATTGCCTTTAGATTAAAAGAGCATTCTGGAACCTATGCAGGCTACCTGGCTAAAATCAATTCTTGTGTTTTGATTTTATAAGACATAAGGTTAAGCCAGTGGTGTGGAAGAGTCATAGTTTTTTTCTGGAACCTTGCACAATTTCTCATGCTAAGTTTTGGCCCGTGAATTTGTTTATATGTTGTGTTTGACGGGTTGAGGTGTTCGTGTTAATTGCTTGACTAATTAGCATAATGTATTTAAGGAAATGATGAGAATTGATGATATAAAACATACGAGAATTTTGGTTAACATGATAACGTTTACGCATAGAGAAATAACCATAATTTGGCATACTGCAAAAGAAAATAAGCAAATAAATCAAGTCTAGACAAACGTTATTATCATCAGTAACTTTGTAGCTTTGGCATTGATGGGAAATACAAAAATGTAAAAATCTTCCCACCTCTTGGAAATGAAATGAAACCCATCCCACCTTGCACTTGATTAGTTTTCACAGTCACTTGAACGATACAGTTCGTATCATACACTAAAAAAAACATTTAATTATTGTAAAAAAAAAGCTTGCGGGATAGTATGTAAAAACAATTTCTCTAATAAAAGGGGGTTTAATAGCACCCTTCCCAACCTCCCAACACATCAATGTTACAGACCTGGACGTTTTGAAAATAGTTAGAAAAACATTGTTTTCTATTAGTGCCGTGGCCGAGAGGCTGAGGATTGCTACTTGCGAATCTCAAGGTTCTGGTTCGAATCCCTCGTCATGAAGCTATCGGTGGAGAAAATTGCCGTACTGTTAAATTCTACATGCCTCCGTTGTAGGTGTTTCACGAGGTAGACTTACACTATGATATGTAGGTATATAATATAGATCTAGGCCTGTGAGAGTGAAATTGCTCTATCGTGTGATAATAGACTCGCAATATATCAAAGTTCGGTGAATCGTGAACATGGTTATGTTGATGGTTATTTCTCCCAGTCTACTAAAAGGAAAATTAAGTGTTGTGATTTTATCGGAAATGTTTTCAACATCCGAATTTCGGCAGTTCTTGGACCTGCTTTAGAATGAATGATAGGAAAATGGATGTTCAAGGGAAATGAAGCAAAAGGAAATTAAATTATTTAAAGTTGAAAGACTGACAAAACTTATAAACAAAATATTAGTCACCCAGTCAATATTTAGTCAATTTTATCCGACTAAGTTATGTTCGGTTAGGTAAAAAATGAGAGAGGTTCTCGATTATTGAGTTGAAAGATGATGGGATTCGCCTTATCGATTGTATAATATGAAACAGTCGTTGTGGCTGAAGACTTTCGACGACCAATATCCTTCAAGACCAGACTTCCAATATATGGATATTATTACCAACAAGGTCAAAAATAAACCATTTTCAGATAACATTCTCGACATTTTTGAGGCTAAAACAAACAACAATGTTTATTTTTAACAACTAGTTTTACGCAAATAAACTTATGCTTAAATGTTTAATAGAAATTTAAGCCAAGTTGCCATAGCTCCCTGCAATTAGGTGGAATTTTTAAGTTGTTTTGTTAAACACAAAATGGATAACGGATCTCGTTGATCAGATAACGAATTTTTATTTTCTTTCGTACACATTTGTTGCAAGTATGTCATCGATTGGCAATACAATGGTGCCTTCAATATATTTTGCATCATAACTGTAATTGAATTTATGTCTGGTTGTTTTATTGCAATCGTAGAAGACTTGTCAATTTCTAATTTTAAATGATCATTCATCTCCGTGCTAGGACTCCCAAATGATATCAATGCTGTATGCTCGTTTGAAAGTGCTCGTTTTAACCCTTAGGCTACGCTGTGTTTTTCAAAAGAGTGAAAAAAATTCCAAGATTTTTTTTACAATTTTTCAGCTTGAATATCTCGACACTGGAAAAGAATAAACTAATTAAGTTTGGTACCAAAAAGAAGGCTCTTATGCTCTTATGCTTATGCTTTTTTATATTTCCTGGATAAAAATAACAGATATTTTGTGAATTGAGCTCTTTTTTGGAAAAAATGTTAGTTCCTTAGATTTGTTGAGGTGTTCTGAGACAATTTGGCTTTGGCTTTGGCTTTGGCTTTGGCTAGATTCCTTGTCAAAGTAAACTGAAAAAAAAGAACAGTTATTTTATATTTTGGGCTCGTTGGATGCTTCTGAATGTTAGGCCAACTTCATTCCTCATTTATGGGTAAGATAAGGATCCTGAATTTTTCTTCCCTTCTCTTACTTAATGCTAAAATTTAAAATAATCACCAAAAATGACGTGAGATATTAGACCTGTGTGAAACGATATGATGACTATCAAATTTTCCTCCCTTGTCTCTTCCTAAAATCCAAACTAATCATTAAAATAAAATGCCGACTACAATTATTGTATTATATTTTCTTCTATTTCTGGAATCTTAGATAATAACGTCATGAGGAATTGAGTTAAATCTGGTTAAAGCTCCTTCTTAACTGTAAAACAATGACAAGAAGTTTGAAGGCAAAAAGTCTGAAAATAATCATTAAAATTCTTAGTCATAGCTTGCATTGAAGAGAGACGTACAAAATTTATCAGAGTTAAAAGCGATTCAGGTTTTTCATTAAAAAAATGCAAAGTTTTCATTTTTTCAATAGAAAACTCATTCATTTTCTTCTTTAATTTCAAATTTTCTTATCTTCTTTTTTAAAGTTTCACCAAATCATTCCAATCTTTTCCAAAAAAAATGAATGTTTCTATAGAAAGTTTTTAACACGATTGAAGCTCAGTTTTTACCAAAAAATAGAAACAAGCTATATAAAGGACAAGCTGAAATTCAGTTAAGTTAGCTAAAATATCGTAAATGAATTTGCCCATATTAACGTATTATCCTATGATACACAAGTTACATTGGCTTACAATCTGCCAAAGAATATAATATGCACTAGCCCTCTAGTTAGAAAGTGCAACCAAAAGTTCTACGTCATGGAGATAAAAAATAAGGTAGGTGATATGTAGAAGGGCGTAATAATATGAGTCCAAACGGGGGTCGATTCGAATGCGGAAATAAAATCATTGAAGCGCAGCAAAATTATTATTTGCCTATCTTATAGAAGTGTGGATGCGAAACACGAGAATAAGCACAAAGATCTTGTGCTGTTAGCACATAAGATCTACTTTTTTGGCAATACACTCATGCAACATAATATTTGGATTTACAAGTTTCATTCTCTTCTTAATTTTATTTTTCCGTGTTGGAACACCTCGGAAAAATTAAGCCTTGTACCTTCTCGTTGAAAGTCTCATCTTTCACTCAACGATGCTGAGTCACTTAGTGTGGGCTGTCCAAATTTATTATGGCATTCTAATAAAAGCAGAACTACTAAACTCTGCTACAATTGACTTAAAAGCCGTGAAAAGGCAGGCGGGAATACTTTCTCGCGCAGAAAGGGAATTGTATGCGCTGCAAGAGAGAAAATAACGTTTCCTCTTTTTTGATAAGTGGCCGTTTCCTTCCGCGAGAAACTCCCACCGTGCGTTCTCCCTTGACGTTTTTAACTTACGTTATAGAATAGTCTACATTAACTTGCTCTCAATATCTCTCTGGATGGAAAATTGTTGTTTGTGCCAAAATAAATTAACATATAGTCCAATGTGTGAAAGATTTTTCCCCTGTTGCCTTGATACCATTGCCATTCGGTTTCTATGATGTTGGTAAAAACAAAGTCGCGTGCTTCCAGATTTTTATTAAAAGGGGAAGTAAGGTCAGCATTGGCTTGGCGAATAGGTCAAAGTCTTGGTAGATTGACGCCAATCAAGGAATTTGAAATATTTTCCCCTAAAACTATAGTCAGTTTGGAATCAATACATTGCCAGTTCCCGGATAAAAGCTCAAAAACTCTATAGATTTTTCCTCCTATCAATAAAATATAATTGTAGCCTTCAGCTGTACAGGTTTATTTATAATCTGACACAGTAAGGTCGATCCTAGGTGACCAAACATTCTGGAAAATGATAAAAACTTGGGCTGTAGAAACAGTTTCAAGCTTAAGATGTTTTATGGATTTAAAAAATAGCAGTAAAGTTTTGATTCTTGAAACCTCTCCCATCTTTAAATGTGAAAAAACAAGCCAATTTTTTTGCATCTTATTGACCTTACAACATTGATACCATTTCTGCTCTTTGTAAAAAACTGTCGTTCCACAATTGCCAAATGCGTATTTGCTTTTCATTTTGCTTTTGTTAGTTTTTTAGGGCCAATCTTTTTTCAAGGCTTCGTGAGATAGGACTTGTTGATTCAAGGAACGACAATGAACAATCACAAACTTTTTAAAGAAAGGCTATGAAACAGTCATTGAAATTCGCCAATTCATTGCTATTGTGAGGAAATTAATATCATCTCCGTTTTTTAAGAAGATGTATGCTGTTCGGTTCCTGGCTTTTCCCTCACAAAACCGTTTTCGTGTGGTTCGGTGTGGTCTCTCACTTGTGACAAAATCACATTTTTTCAGCAGAGTACATGGGCTACACTACTCTAAGGTTTAGAGGGGTCCTTATAAGCAAGGTCATAAAGTTAGGATAAAATTAATAAACTGGGGGGAGGGGGGGGGGGCATTGGAATATCTGACGGAAAATTGGTACCTAAATTAAACTGTCCAGAAAAATGGGAAAGAAAAATTACAATGTTTACAGCTTTTAAACAAGATGAAAAATATAACTTTTCGTTTTTCAAAATATCTAACGCAACAATATCTAATAATTTCAACTTCATTGAAAAATCATCGCTTGATGAAAAAAAACTATTGATAACAAAAATTTTCATGAATTTCTGTGCCGGAAATTTTCAAAATTTGGCAAGTCTTTGGAAATCTATTTCTTGACCTGGGACCGTTCCCTGGGGCATGGGCATAAGCGGGGGAGGGTCAGAGCTTTTTAAAGCGCGGGCGGGAGGGGGGGGGGGAGGTTATTAGGGACCTTAGAGTAAACGATGCACCGCATATCTGATCTGATTATTTAATCAAGATGAACCTTGGTCAGAAGGTGTACCTTGATAAAAAGCGTGCAATGATAGTAAAATTTTTCATAATTCCTAAAAATGGTCACCATAGCAATAACAAAAGGTTTTTCTATATGGCAATCTTAACTAATTTTTCTTTAGATATAAAAAAGATTGTCAATTCTAGACCGAAACCACCCAGGGATGGGGGAGGTAAAAGAAACGGGTAAGCAATTAAATATAGCCTTAAGTGGTAGAATCCATTTGGAGATTTCATTTTTCTTATTGAATTTTATCATTTTACTATAAAAAAAGACCTTACAAAACAAATATGTTGGCTTTAAATTTTTGATTTTGATTTTTAATTGTCATCATTTAGGAACCAATGATGACTTAGCTAGGACACTCTCCAGCGCTGCGAAGTCACCCAAGCTAATGATGACTCTATGCGGGTCAGAGGGGCTCGGAATTGCCCGATGCATAAATTGGTTCTATCAAAAAAATTCCTGTCAGCTTGTCTATTTTCTTCAGAAATTTTACCTTTATATACGGAAGCATTTTAAGGGACAACTAACTTGCTATTTCGAAACATTGCATTATTTAAATTTATGCCTTTACAAATTTGTCTCTTATTTTTCTTCTGAAGCCCTGTAATGCATAAAACGTTACTCTTATGAGCTATATACCAAATTTTACGCTGTCAAATTTCAAAAGGATATTCCAAATTTTCTGATAAGTGATTGATAGGATAGTGATAATTCATAATTTCTGCTGAAGAGCAACAGCTGTAAACAAAAATCCTATTAAAGAAATATTTTTTTCTATGTCTCAACGGTTGCCTATTTTGCTGCAAAACCTAAATTTCGACGGTAACACTCATTTTTTTTTAAATAAATAGAAAACATACCTGGCAACTATACGAGACAAATATCACTTTAATTAATCATGTTTTAAAATTTTATACTGAAATTCTATTATTAACAAAAATTTATATTGAAATAAAATTCATAAAAAAGTCAATCCAAATACTCTGTAAACTTGTCTCTTGTGTTGAGAAATCTTTTTAAGTCCCACCCAATGTTTTTGATTTTTCCCATCAGTAAAGGTCAGTAAAAAAGAACTAAAATCATATGACATCTGCAATTACACGGTAATGACATTTTGAACTTGATGTGCCAAAAATATATTTTTGAATAAGAAAAACATCCCAGTAATGGCACCCAAGAAACGGTCATTTGACTCCGAAATTCCATTCCTCTCACATTGTGCTTCCATGCAATGTACAAAGACGTCATAAATCCCTCTCTTTTCATCTAGCAATATGGACAAAAAGATCAGCAGGCGTCCAAACAATGCTACATTGCGCTGCGTTTCAATCTAACTGTATTTAAAGACGTCATAAAAAAATCCTCTTCAATCTAATATCAAAACTGTATGTGCACAAAACGATCAGAAGACGTCCAGATGATGATCCATTCGTGGTTTGAGTGGTTTGAAATGAATTTTGTGATCCACACACATTAAGAGAAATTCACGTATTAGCCTGTTAATTCCTTATGTAAGTCGAACAAAAGAAGGAAACTACAGAACGTGATGACAGCCAAATCTGTAAGGCCGTAAACATTTCAGTATGGGAAAGACGTTATTTTACCGTTGTTTCAGCGTTCATGTGACGCCATTTTTCATCGTTCATGTGACGTCATTTTAACGTTTTTCAACGTCCTTGTGACGTAGCCGATTCCGTAACGGACATTTACAATGTTCACTTGATTTTGTATAGAGATTGTAACAACGTTGAGACGAGGTCGGGTGCCGATTGAAATGGTACATAAAAAGCTTGGCATTGACCTCCAAACTCCATGCTTACTTAATAAATAGATCAAACTGATGCCGCCCATGACCACGGAAATTTTGCAGAAAGCCTTAACCTCCTATAGCATCACCGGTAATTAAACAAATATTTGACAAAGGAAATTAATAATTGGCAGGATATTGTCTTGAACGTGATCGTCAGCTTGGTTAATTTTCTTGTTTTACTTTCACGTTTATAATGATGACGAGAGCTGCTGACGGAAAGATTTTTTACATTTCCCCTGCCCTGTTAACTCCTCACAAGGTGCCCTCCGTTTATAGGCAAACTACTTCGTTTTAACGAATACGATTTCACTCCGTCAAACAAACCAATTAACCCTTAGACTCCAAAAGGCGCATATGCGTCCAAAAACTCTAGTGTGCACCCAGAATCTCCTCGTGAAACAGCTATTAACATTTTCATGCTTTTGTTAGTCAGGTTTTTTTACCAGAGCTTTAGTGAATCTTTCTTTCGATATAGATTTTGCATTGAAATATTTTATTTTCGATAGTTCGCCAGGGTGTGTAGAGGTTCCTCTCATCTGGTTGCCTAGTGATTTGATTCTCAATGAATCTCTGGTTTTTATTCTCAAGTTTTAGATATTATACTTATTCATCAACCCCGTCAAACGCGCACTTGAAATTGTTATCGTCTTATACAGGTTGCCTGGGTTTAATGTCGGTTTAATTCCAGTTGGTTTTCTGCTGATCCTACGCCCAGATTTTAGGGGCTCAGAGGACACTTTATCAACTTCTCACTGTGACATCTTCAGGGTTTAGTTTATGAATTGAAGCATGGTTGGTGGCCGAAACGCTTCCTAAGCTCCGTAAGATTGAGTAGTGCGATCGAGCAACACTTTGTTTTTCCATACTATACATATGATTTAATTTTTCGGGTACGAAACTTTTGATTCGTAGTGTATGATACAGATATCTCTACTTTTGCTACAACCTTATATGGTTCTGTAGTGAATTTACTTCCACTACACAATCCCCTTTTCTCTTTTCAAGAAATAGTTCTTTACTTGTCGATGATATGCGCTCATTTCTGTCCATTTCTAATAGGGAAGAAAAACTGATTTCTTAATTTGTCTTTGCTTAAAGGCGATGCGTCTTTATACGGAGTAGCAGCGTATTTCAAAATCTCTAAGGAATTTTGCTGTTGCAAATCATACTTTTTAGATATTTGTGGCAAGTTTTTTTGGGATTTGCTGGCAAAACACAAACGCCATTATAGCCATATAGCAAATGCATTTTTTTCTTCATTTACTATATCCCTTGCTTCCAAACGCTCTTTTGCTACATCATGTATTTTGTTTTATGGGGAGCTAAAAATCAGTTGCCTTACTCAGCCCTAATTATGAACTTGTCTAAATTTGGTAGATAACCTCATAAACCATTAGTAATAATAATAGATAACCTCACAAACCATTAGTAGTGAGTCACTGGCGAGCAAAGTAGACTGATGTCTAACGATCAAAACCGCATGATGGATTGATAAAATAACCAAGCCAATGAAGGCAGAACGTGAACACAGCGTGAAATTCTACCGAATACGGTCCCGTATATTACCGTATATGGACTAATTTCTTCCATATATGAAAGAAATTAGGCCGTGTAGGGTAATACACGAGACCCTTATTCGGACGTTTTGCACGCTGTGGAATAGACGTGAAAAAGCTTTCAAGTTTAGACTCAGAGGCTGTAGTAGAGAAATGCTTGAACAAACCAGCCAGACATTTCATGCTATATCGCGTAGACAGAGTTGACTCCAGTCTTTAATCTTACAAATGAAATCTCATTTATAATCTGAAATTCTTTTTTTCCATTAAGCATTTTTAAAGTTTCAAAGATTTAAATATGTTCCTAGACGCCAGGAGACACCCAGTAGCGCTCCGGTAAGTACCTACCATGCGAGGAGCAGCGACATGGAATTATGGAAGCACTATACGGCAGTGTCTTGAAATTTCCATTTCTATTCAGCTAAATTTGTCTTATTTGTTTAAGTTATCAATCCTTCAATTTTTAACCACTTAACTGCTGATGTCTAACATATTTTTCTGAAAACTTTTAAAGGTTTAAGGTCTTTTATCTGGGAGCTCCGCAACACTTTTGCACCAAGGTAGTGACTTAGGACCTCCGTGGTGGTAAAACTGTCTAAAATTCTGAAAAGTGATAAATTTGCAGGTTTGATTAAATGCTAATAACAAACGTATTTGTTGTTGAATTTTAAACATTTTTGATTCTGGACCCGTGGGTAGTGAGCAAGGAACTTAGTGACCCATGCACCAAGGAGGGAAAAATCTTGATGATGCATGTTTATCATTACCTCTAATTTCGCACAATTACTATTCATAATTAACACATTCATAATTCGATATGTATACACTTACTAAAAATAAGTAACCACCGCGTTGGCTAATTACTAAAATTAGTGCCACCGGTTGTGGTAAATACTCAGTTAATTGATAATAATAACATACCGGTTAAGTTCTTTCATTTGCATTACCAAATAAAAAGAAGCCGAAATTATGTCTGATTTTACCAATGCCAAGTTGGCAAAGAATAAATGTGTCTATAAAAACACACATGCATAGGCGCTCAAGGACTTAATGATTTTAAAGATGTATACTAAATTACATTGGACTTAATGACTAATTTGACAAGGAATAAATTCTTCAATAAAGGCGTATACAAAGCGCTCAGAACTTAATGATTAATTCAACAAGGAAGAAATTCTTCAATAAACCCACATACGAAGAGCTCAGCAATATGACCTAGTGCCAATTTAACAAGGAATGATATATTTTTAATAAACGCATCTACAAAGCGCTTAGGGCTTAATGCTATTAACAAGAAATAAATTCTTATGTAAACGGACATGAAAACCTTCCAGAAATATGACTCAAAGAGCATATCTATTGTACTCGCCTAGACTCTTTCACAGACTCTACTCATACGGGAAATTACCCGTTTGAACTTTTTGCATACCAAGTTTGAAGTTCATATCATGAATAGGGAAAAGTTGATATTTTTCATCTTCATTTTCGTCTTCAGTTTCAAAATTTTCTAAAATATTTTTTGTACAATATTATTCCACTCTGACTTACAAACAAACCGTGATTTTCCAATAAGTGGTAACTATATCCTTAGAAGAATGCACAAACGCGTTAACTGACAATTTTTTTGAGACAGACTTTAATAGCTAGTCTATTATTTTTGTTAAGTCACTAGATATGGCGGCGTTTGTTAATAAAATAGCGTTAATATAGTTGTTAATAAAGTGTGGCACTTGGAGCGGAAAAAATTTCTCGAAACTCCCGTACGGATTGTAATTTCCGTTTTCTAGTTCCATCGAAAAAGTGACTGGCAAGCGAGTTTTCAATGATGGTGAGTTTAGCCGAAAATTTGATTCTTGATTTAATGTGTGGGTTTGTTTGCATTATTGGCAAAGGCTACGTCGGAAAAAAAAGAGACGAAATTATTAGAAAGTGATAAGATCTTTTACGGATAAAATATTAAATTCCGTAGGGAGTGTCAGAGAGAATTCACAAAGTGATTAAAGTCATGCCGACGAACCTTTTTATGCTGACAACATTTTTTGTCCAACTGCGTATAATTCAACTAAAATGAGTAACACAACCGCCTACGACGCCTGGGTAGGCTCACTACTTACTCATAATTACTACCCATTTTGTATGATACATCGTTTCGTGGTTTTCATGTGATACCGTTTTTTCAGAAAACGTTTTTTTGGCCAAAGAAGTGGAAAAAATGTTCATGTAATTTGTCATGAATACAGTCTAAGAGCATCCAGCATACCATTTGCCCTTACCATCTGAAAGCTCTCAAAAACTAAAGTTGAAATTTGAAAATGAAAAAATTCTGTATTGACTTTGAGAGTAGGTTAGAAGTTTAGAGGCAGTTTTGATCAAAAGGCAAAAAACAGTGTTTTTACCTGTAAAATTTCAGTCACAGCTTTTCTTTGAAGAAAATATTCACTTACTATTCATTTCACAATCATCAAATATATGTATATTTTTTCATATTTGAAATTTAAAAGATACAGGTCTCGCTATCACAAAAATTTCAAAATTTCCATCCATTCAGTAACAGACTTCAGTTTTTCCATCTACCTGTTCTCTCGTTTCAATTCTTCTTTTTTTTCAAATCAAAATTACAAATTTGTTCACCAGTTCTTTGGCTGTGTTGTTCCAGATGTTCTTATGTCTTCAGATCAGAATAAAGATCACAAAATAATATAATACAATGCATATAATATAAATACTAACATACCACTTAAAATATTATTGAACTCTTTTCTCTAAATAAAAGAGCATGCAAAGATTTATAAACTGTATCTAAAAAAAATGCAATCCAAAAATGATAATGAAAATACGTCAATGGCAATAGGATAGATGTTCGAACAGGCAATTTGATGTTGAACTTATTGTTTACAAATAGATGTCAGCTACGTGAATTTTTGCAAGTTATTTTTGTTCTTGTGCTATTTTGATCAAATCACCTGGCATTACTAGCAAAAATATTATTTCACTTTTGTAATTTTACGTCACGCAATTTTGTATGTTGTATGTTTACATATTGTCAAAATAATTTCTTCCCAGTATATAACAGTCAGTTAGCTACGTTTTTGAGATATAAGAGCCAACGTAACAGTCAGAAATTTGTGGAAGTAATATTTGCGATCTAGCTAAGTTGCAAAATTTTTGCATTTTACGGGAAGATTTTTTGCAATTTGTGGAAATCTGAAATTGTTGCAAGAAAAAAATTCATTTACATAGCCATAAACAATTTTTGCGAGAAAAATTATTTACAAATCAACGAATGGTTTCCACAAGCCTTTTTATTAATCATGTGTTATATTCAATTAAAAATATACCACGGAAAGCAAAACTTTGAAAAATCTATAATTTGTGGTAATTGATTTTTGCGGTTGAGGACTTTCAATACTTTTTTTCGGAAATAAACTTTTGCGGATTGGCATAAAAACGTAAAAACCGCAAAGTTTTTTCTAAAAGCACTTCCTTCCTTTAAAGTACACATGGCAAGCCAAAGCTTCCACAATTTTTTGAATGAAAAAGCCACTCTCAAATGAAAAAACCCTCTAACGGGAACTCTAAAAAACCCCTTCAGAGAGTATTTTGGTGTTGACTAACTATACTTCTGTAATAACTAGAGGTTGTATCATTTGCTAAAAAGTGCTCTATGAAAATTAAATATACCAGTGTATTTTCCTTATCGCTAATGCAAAGCAAACGGGAATTCTTTACAAAGGAAAGAAGTCTGATCGATAAAAACCTTTAG
>JAUBWS010076855.1:0-13082 GCA_032270445.1 Darlingtonia californica
TCTCTCTAAGTAACTCTTTTTCTTACTCTTTCGCTTTCGTCTGTCCATGTCTGGAAATTATTCCTAGGCATGCTGATGAGCCCTGATATTGGGCGAAACAGACATTTTATCAACTTTTCTGAACTTGTCCTTTTTTCATTCTAGTAAAACATTTGTTAAATCAACAACCGTTAATTCAAAATATATAATAATATTGGTGTGAATGTTAGATGAACAAGTTTGTAATGGTCAGTCAGTAAGAAGTGGTCATTTCAAGGAGATATAAGAAGAGCAACCTAGGGTCATTGTTGTAAGTTTAATTTTTTATTACATTATGGTTTTACTTCTTTGGTTTTTTATTTGAGAATTTACACATGTCTATACGGAAAAATTATTTGTACTAGTTCTACTAATAGTCTGTGGGCTTCTAGTATAGGCCTGGGAAATGCGTTTTTAGCCTATCTAGACGTCTGAGATTTTCAAAAACCATGGTGGCGCCTCCTTCGTCACTAATCTAAGTGAAATTTCAACAAATTTGCTACACCCCCAAAATTTGCTGGATCCGCCCCTGAAAGAACATCAACTCAACTTAGTATATTAAGTAAAATATCTAGAGACGGAGTGCACAATGGAACAAATTAAAGATCACTGTGGAAAAGACTCGAAATCACATGTCACAACACACACGTTTGAGTACGGTCATCAAGAGCTAACGATAGACGATTTCGATACAATTTCAAATCATAAACTACTATTTTAGGGAAATAACATAGGCAATTATTATCAAAAGAAATAAAACTAGATATTAATGCCCTGGAAAATCTGTTCTACTAAAGCTTTTTAATTGTATATTATATTTATTTTTATTTTTATTTTATTTCTATTTTATTTAAAGTTGGTTACACGATAGAAATAAAAACTAATTCACACCACTGTCAGTAAATAATTAAAAATAGTAATAATAATAGTGATAGTTAAAATTGTTTACATATTTTGCATGTGCAACGTCTACATAAATCAACAGTTTTGAGGGAGTTTTTGAGAATTTCAATGGACGCAGACGTTTTGAGGTTACCTGGTAGACAGTTCCACAGCAGACTTCCCCGGAATAGAAAGGATTGAGTTTCAAAACATCTAGATTTAGCTGGAGGTAGAGTTAGGAGATTTCGTCTCCGTAGAGAGTAGTCAACTTGTTTTGGCAAAAATAGAGTCTGCATAAATACAGGATTTAGAGAATTTAGAGTTTTGTAGACCTCACAAATTAAAAATCTAAAATGCGTCTCATGTATTCTCTTGTAGCCGGTTTTCTGTAGCAAAGTTTCAAGATCTCTTAAGAAATCTTGCTCAATGGCTCTTAAAGCTCGCTTTTGAATATTATCGATTTCTCTGGAAAAAACTTTCTCACAGAACATCCAAATGATGGGGGCAGTCAAGATATATGAATTTGCTAGTAGATAAAGCTGATCCTTCTGAAGAAACTTTTGAATTCTATTTAGGCTATATAATCTAATCTAATCCTTGCTTTTTAGAAATGTGCCCTGTGAACTTTAATTTCTTATCAATTTGAATGCCAAGTAATTCGACAGTTTCTACAGATTTGATAATTATAGAGTCAGCGTTTATTGATATATCACTACTATCTCCAAGAACTAGCATCTGAATTTTTTTAGGATTTGCAGCCAACATGTTTGATTTAAAAGCGTATCAAGAAGGTCCTCTTCAAGATGAGACTTAACTTCAGCTATGCTGTTTGCACATGCGAATAAAGTAATGTCGTCTGCAAAATTACAGACGCTAGTTCTTGAAATCATAAACAACAAATCATTCAAAAAAATATTGAAGAGTAAGGGGCCCAGAATGGAACCCTGTGGAACACCTTTCAATATTTCTAACCAGCTGCTAAAAAAAGTAGAAACTTTGGTTCTTTGTAAACGGCCACTCAGATAGCTTTTTACAAGTTTGAGACTATTTCGATCGAAACCATAACATGCAAGCTTGGCAATTAGGAGGTCATGGTCAATGCAATCAAACGCCTTCGACAAGTCAACCAAAACTGCGCCTACTACACCTGACTTGTCAAGACATTTTTGCCATTGACCTATCATGCGGAGGAACACCTGTTGGGTATTGTACTTGGATCGAAAACCACAGAGAAAAGGATGTAAAAGGCTATCAAAGTGTTCGTTGAACTGATTTTTCAAAGAGTTTTGATAATACTGGATATATGCTTATGGGCCTATAATTCTCCTTAAGAAACCTATCCTCTTTTTTGAAAATAGGAGTTACATCGGCCAGCTTAAGAGTTTCCGGAAATTTTGAACTTGAAAACATGTCATTGATGCACATCGAGATTGGGCCAGAGATAATATCAGGAACCATCCTTAGGACTTTCGTGGGAACATTTCCGCTAACAGTCTTTCTACAGTCTAACTTTAAGATTTCGCAATGGACCTGATCTTGCGAAATATGTTTGAATGAAAACTCACATGCTCACATTCAGAATATTCAGAATATTCAGAATAAGGTTATAACATAGTAAATTGTGTACTGTGTACAAGGTCTCCACACTGGGTGGAAAAAACCCACAGAGATATATGATCCACTTTTTGTTCATCACTTTATATTTTTTTACAATAAAAGTTTTGATGATTGATGACATGATTGATGTTATTACAAGTTGTTTTTATTATATATATTTTAATTTATTACATACTAATGAGCATGTTTTTTGAAATTTTGTTTTTATTTTACTCATCAAAACTTTTTTCTTTTAAATTCAGTTGCAGAGGTTGACAAATCTGTAGACAGGAGTGTACGTTCACGCACAGAGTAGTATATTACAACGTACGCCATAAAATTATTCATTTGAAACATGTACATATTATTATTATAAGCAATGCTTGAATGGCAAAGGTTCAACTTACCCTGATCTTATTTGTTATTTGTGTAATTGTTTATTGAAAGATGTGAAAAATATAAGCACATAATAAGGAGAGCAAGTAAAGTTTATATATTTTCACATACTTTTTTTATACATGTTAAGAAAAGGCTACTGAAAAACTTTTGCTCGTACATAAGAGCGAATAAATTATGTACGTGAATTATTCTTTTATAATGTTAACGTTCAAAATTAAGGAAAGTCAACGTTTGTGTGCGAACAGGTTTCAATTTTTTCTAGTATGTAAGCCTCAAAAAAAATTTTGTGTACGTCACATCTATTAAATCTGTTGGCTTAGTAGATCTGTTGGAATCAAATGTACAAAGTCCACAATATTTTGACATAAATGCTTTACTTCTGTCTTTTATGCACCTGCTAATATGTGACAAATTTTTAATATAACAATAACATTTGATGCCTGCAGTCAGCTACGTTTCAAGCATAAATGTCACTTGCAGGTAATGAATCAAAAGAAGGGTGTCAAGTATAACATATGCTATTATTTCTCACTTAAATATTAAATTGGTGTTTCCTTTATTCAATGCTCATATAAAAAAAGTAAGGAAGCCTGTTTCATCAAGCAATAATTACCGTATTTTTTCCTCAGGTTTCAACCATGATAATCATATAAAAAAATACTTTTCTTCAAATCAACATCCAAAGAATATATCAATTTAGTAAGATTCAAGAAAAGCATATATATCTATTTTGTTATGATTTGTTTTGATTAAGTGTTTGAACCATGTATTGTTCGATTTTGTGAAGTGAAGACGTTACCTTGTGGAGAAATCATAAATGCATTTACGCCAGCTGTTTTCTCATTTATCTCCGAAAAAAAAACACCACTATGCCTTCAAAGTGATTTATAATACCTAACTGTTTTTGAAATCATAAGTGAAATGTATATAACATTTAGTTTATTAATGCAGAAAACAAAAAACGTTTTCTATATAAAATCAACTACAATCAGTTTATCATGTTATACTATATATTAACTACTATTGATTTTAGTTGAAAAAGAAAATAAGAAGTAAGAAATGTAGTATATTATTATAAAACATTACAATGGCTCAAACTTCACCAGAGGACACAAGTCCAGTACCAAATCTGGCATTACAATCAATAATCCGGCCAGCTCTAATAGCTGTAAGTAATAATGAAGAGTTTTATATAATTCCCTCCATTTAATTCCCTTGATTTTAATAAGCAATAATTGGAGAATGAGAAGTATCATTTGTATTTTTAAAGTATGTTTCACCTCAATCAGCAGAAAACCTATAAAGGTTATTAATATTTAATCATAGTTTGGTATATTTTTTGCACTAAGGATTAATATGTTTTTTCTTTCTTTGAAATATGATTATATTTAGTTATCAAACGAAGGAAAGTCTCACAGAGAATTGCGAGTATCACTTGACAGCCTGATCAATGCATTTAACGTGGTAAGTTTCAAAATTGGTCTTTATTATTATTATAAACTGTTTTTTTTTTAATATTTCAGTATTGCTCCACAATAATAACATGTTTTTTGGAAAACCACAAGTCTTTTCGTGCCGAGCTGCAGGCTTGTGAGATCTTCCTGCTAGGTTTTCATTCTCTTCTGTAGCAATGCAGAGCTGAGAAAACAATAAGCTCAGCTGGCAAGGCCTAATAAAGACAAAATAAGTGTCTTGAGTTCCGTGAAAACCATAGGTCCCAAGCTAGGTTAGTGGCATGATTGAGCAATACTTGTTATTTCATTCTACATATCAATATACAGTTAGGGTTATTCATATTGAAAAATACAATCAGGCTAGGGGGCAGGGGGGAGTGGTCAACATTCAGGGTAATAACCCATAGCTGAAAAGAGGGTTATCGTGTTCAAAATTTATTAAGTGCACTCACCCACCTAATAATTACCCTGGTACTTATAAATATTTATTGTTTGGGTACCCTCAATTTAAAATTTTGACACATGATCAGGGGGGGGTGGGGGGGGGGGGTATTGACTTATTGGCATATGTAGACCAAGGGTTGAAACATTGTCCTCATACTAGAGCGACTTTTCCGTACTTTTTGGAATTTTTAGTTTAATTTTGAGACCTTTCTGATCATAATTTTTTTCAAATTCTAGTAAGGTCTAAAGGGTATATGCCAGTAGCAGAAAGGGTATATGCCATGCCAGTAGCAGATACCCTTTATGTCCTAAGGGGAGTTTCTACATAATTATCATTCGAAAACTTGGATTGAAGAAACGGTCGAGTCCCTTTCAAAACCTGAAAAGACTAATCACCAAAGGTTACTTTCATCAAAATTTCTGTCCCTTCATTTATCACAATGATGAATTTTATTAGTGGATAATTGAAGCATATTTCATGGTTATTTTAATAAGAATTGTATTTGTTATGCCTCTGATAATGATTTCCTAATACTTTCCGACCATTAGGCTGAAGAATGTATTCCTGGAATAAGCCAAGAAGTATTGGCTGGAGTATTGAGAGCTGGTATGACAATTGTTTTTATTTGTGCTTTTAAGTCAAATGGAGTTATTCTGATAAATTTTTGGCCTCGTTATGGCCAAATTTTCGAGATTTTCGATTATGTTTCTGCAAAATGCAGGTGATTTCATTTTTTCAGAGGTAAATTTTAGCATTTATTGAAGGTTTTACTTACAGACTGTATTGTGTGACCCCAAGATGTGTTGCTTAAGAATTTGAAAATTGATTTTAGTTTAAGTTACACTAACAGGCTTCGACATAAAATTCAGGGTGAAAAGAGCTCTTTCAAAATATATTCAATGTGACGTGTTTCACTCATTTTCTTCGTAGTAAACACTTTGTACTTTGTTTGATCTTTGTATTTCTGGCGTAAATTTTACTGCATACCTCTTAGACTTCAGGCGTGTACAGAGGCAACTGCAGTCTATACTTACTATCTTGTTTTTCTGGGTAAGAATTACAATATGCCTACCCTATATTGATTTTTAAAATTATATTTTCTAATAGATGGTTACTCAATGAATATTAATGAGATTTTGTTGCGGTGCTCAAACACGGTCACAGATAGTAGTAAGTAGTTATCATATAATAAATTTCGTGATTTTTCATCCCTTAGAGGGAATCGGAAGGCGAAAAAATCATACCTGTATGGGTGATCATACCCATATTTTTGATAGGTTGGTTACCACCCTTAAACTTACCCCTTTTCGGTAAAAAACCCTGCCGGTAAAAAAAAGTGATTACTGCACCAATCATAGCATCTGGTAAAAAATTATTTTCCAAACAAAATTTCTGTCACCCGAGAAATTTTCGTCACTTAAATGCAACTTCAAATAATCTTGTATTTAGCTTTGAAGTAGTTTACCTTTCCAGGAACACAGCTACTAGAGACTTGGTTGGTATGAAGCCGTATATTGCATGCCGTAAAAGCATCAATGAATTTCTCGCATATTTTTCAAGAATTCCCGGGTTTAGTGATTACAATGAAAAAATCTTCTTACTTTTACAGATTTTCATATTGAAAGGGCGGAACCTGAATTTGTTAAACTAGAAAGGAATGCCAACGGTAAAGTCTTTTTAAATTTATTTTTACCTCTATTTACAAAGTTTGAATATACTGAACATGGTCTCAGTCTCCATTGCCCCAATGTCCGTCAATGAGTATCGCCAGAAAAAATGTGTCAAACACTGGTCAACATCACCTTAGGTTGCACCAATTGACTTCAACAATGAAGTATGATCGATCGCTACGCCAGACCTACTTCTGGATCGTAGACTCGCCAACCTTCTACTTAAACAGTGGCTGATTGATTGATATCTTGGACGTTATATGAATATCTAAATAACGTTGCTCCATCCCGATTTATCGATAAACAACACCTAACAAAATTCATATATTTAACTCTTTCTTATTTATTGTTCACCATATAGAATTGAAAGTCATTCTTGGGAAGATCCCGGACGATATCAAAGACCGTTCAAAGTTCTTACAAACCATCAAGTAAGCTATGAAAACTTTAACTTTATGATTTTATTTTCTGTTCGGTACATATACTTGAACAAGAACCTTTCGACATGGTTAAATTTTTTTGAAGAAATTGGAGAAATTTGTATACAGAAATGTGGAATTCTTGATTAAAACAGTTCCAGTTTATATCAGGAAGAAATTTCGTGGAAATAAATTTTCGCGGCTAGACGAATTCAGGATAACTCGTGGGAAGAAACTCCCGCGGATTTGAACAAGTACAGGAAAAATCATTAAAATCGTAATAAAAGCAACAACAACGTTAAAGGCGGATGGTTAAGCTTGAAATGTCTCGTGGGAATAACCTTTCACGGATAAGTATTTTTGAAATTAAGGCCAAAAAATCGCGAAACCGCGAACCTTTCTTTCCGCGAACGTTTCTTCCTTTAAAATAAAACACGTCAAGTTTCCAAGTTTTCTAAGTTTAGATAATTCAAAAACTATAAATAATTGAATTTTTTTGTGATTCATTTTCTAGAGAAATCGCAGGTACGATAAAGGAGCTGTTGGATTCAGTCAACCAGGTTTTGAAGACTTACCAGGATCAAGGAAGAATTAAAGAATATAGGAAGGTTGGTTTTCATGAAACAAATAACTCTTTCATACCTAGAAAGGTCTTTTGGTGAATAATTTAGTAAAAGTAGTGACAGATGGTTGAAAATTAACACTAAAAAAATTGTCTCGCTTGAATTGTTATTTTAAACGTATTTTGAAATAGTAGTTTAGTTTATTTCGCCATATATAGTTAAAATACAGAATATAAATCCTATTGAATTATTTTAAGTGGCTAGAACAAGAAGAAGACAGTTTTGTCTTACCATCAAGTCCCATTAATGTTGAGTTTCATAGGTTACATGTGGTTAGGGTTTCTGATTTACAATAATGATGGTAATATAATGATAATAATTGTTGGATCAAAAGAATTATCAGTAATCTATAACGTCACTGTTCATAAGTTTCGTTTTTATGCAAGTTCTAAAGGAAAAAAAAAATATTTTTTCAAGATTTTTGAATTTTTAACACGTGCACATACTTAAAAAAAACATTAAAGCATATGAAAAACACGCATTTTGGCGTATATATAAAGAATATCATAAGGGTATCATTAGGTATGTAAACGGTATCATTCTCATATCTTCTAAAAGACGTATATTTTTAAATGAATACGAAAAAGATATTGTCTTAAGGGCTTAATTACGGACAGTTGCCTCAAAGGGATAGATTTCCGTGCGAGAATAAAATTTTGGCAAAAATTCGTGTAATGTTGCGATCCGTGAAAATAAGTTTTTAAAAATACTGTTTTTAAAATCATGTTTAAGCAGAAGTATGCAACGATTTACATATTCGCGAAATCTTGTCTACTGAAAGTTTAAACTGGTGAAACTTTCATTTGCAAAATGGCGTATTTTTTTCCTTCAAAGATTTCCATTTTCTATGTTAACAAGCTATTAAATTTGATTTTGATTTCTTATCTGATCTTTCAAATTGTAATTTCTTACTTAATATTTTATAGACTTTGGAACAAAACAAACGAGAATTTGTGAAGTATTCGAAAAGCTTTAGCGACACGCTCAAACAGTATTTCAAGGAGCAAAAGTGAGTGTTTTCTTTGGTGGGTGAATATTTGCAGTAGACTCTCGATAAGTGGGACCCTGATGGGACTTGATATAAACCACTTTAACAACATTCGCCAGGTGAGACCATTTTGGGTCCCTTCAGAGGACAATTCCAACTTCTTTGAATAATTGGGCATCAGCTAAGTGGACATTTTTTATGTTCTCTCTGTATATTTTGGGGTGTATAGTGGATCTCTGGCCGAGTGGTTAAGGCGCTGAGTGCAGAACGCCGGTATTGGGCTTTTGGAGATGAAAATTACCTCACCGTTAGTTCAACAAGGTACTATGTAGGCGTTTCCAAGACGGTAGACCCCTCATTGATAGCAATTCACATAGAAATGAAGGGGTTATCCTGGGTGAACAATTGTACTTGGTCCATTCTCTGCCCAACTTATCGAGAGTATAATGTGCCAGAAAATTTGTTTCTTCTGGTATCCGCTTATGGTTTTCATTTCTAACTAAAAAGTAAACACTTAGTCATTATTCGAAAAAAGAGTGTGGCTGATTTCAAAATTATTTTGAAATTCGAAAAGAGGTGGGAGGGGGATGGATCATGAATTGTGACAAATACATAGTGTCTCTTTTACTTTCAATGAATAGAACTTCTTTCTATTGCAAAATAGTAGATATTGATTTTCATTAGTTGAAAAACTGAATTGAGAAAAAAGGATTTTGTGGTCGTATGTTACAAGGAGAATAGTTTTTCTATTTCCACTACATAAGTTACATTTCGAAATAAGCGTTTTAATTAACCACTTAAGTGACGATGACAAACATATTTGTCATATAAGTTTTTACAGTCTTGGAACTCTGAGTAATGACCTAGGAGCTCCGCGACCCATTTAGCGGTTCTCGGTCAAGGATTAGACTATTCCCAAAGCTTCCTGAAATATTGAAAATTCCCGGCACAGAAGTGGTTATATTGGCAGATCCATTTAAGGTTTCGAAATAGCCTTTTTCTAGAGCTCCAGCAAGCTCGGGTATATTAGATTTTCTTATACCCTGTATTAACAACTCGAAACATGTTTTATCCATACCACAGGGTTGTCAGCCAGTCCTTTTTAAGATGACTCTACAGACCTTTAAATGTGACGGTCTATGGGAAAAGGGAACATAAAGCCAACCATAATTTCCTTGTTTATTTCTCAAATTCTTGGAAAAATGTCTGTGGAGGAGTGCATTTATATTTATCGCTTAAATAGAAATGACCTCTTCCGCAGATGTTTTTTGTGATTTTGCCAGTGGGTGGAGCCCCTTTTCCCATAGACCGTCACAAATTAGCACCCGATAATGGATAATGACAGACACAATCATAAAAAAGAGTTTCTCTATCTTTCTGTTAAAGTTAGTAAAGCTTTAACTTTTTTTTATGTACACGAAGTACTTATGTAAAACCGAGTTCAGGTTGATAGACTTAAGATATCTAAAAGACCTACGAAGTTTACAATTAGAATTCGTAAATATGTGTAGACTTTCTTTCCTAGCTAGCTTACTTTTTTTGATTAATTTTCTTTATTTGAATTTTTTTTCTCTAGACAAAATACGGTGTTTTACAGTGCAAATTGTTTGATCAACCAGACCAACAATATATTACTCGTTTTCCGAATGGTTGGAAGGAATTAAGACTAGTGAAGTAGCGGTTGTGGCGAGTTATTGGAGAAACATTTCATGGAATAGCTTGCAAGCCCGGAAGAAAATTTAGCGAGAACAAAATTTGGTTTTAAAGTAGACCAAAATACCCCATCTCAGCAGGCAAAATTAGTAAAAACCCTGTGTGGAGGTTTGTTTTTCTTTTTAAACTTTTGAAAAGAAAACACTCCTTCACATGGGTTTTTTCATGATTTTTCCCAAAGGGATATAAATCAGCATGACAATTTCTGCTGCAATCATTATTCTGATATAAATTATTCTGCCTCCAATATTGTTTCTGCAAATTGTTTTCAATTCAATACAGATTTTCTAAGATTATCTTTAAGCAAGTCTCGCCTCGTCATGACAACGAACTTTCAAATTGAATATTGCAATTTCCTGTTATTTATGCTATTTTGTTTAATACCTGTCTGTCATAACTTGGTGGGATGTGCTAAAATTAATCTTGCGAAAGATGTATTCACCAAATTTTCTTCACGCAAAAATTTCTTCCACCCTACTATTGTATTTGGCCGTAAAGCGGACACAATTTTGATGGGGACGTGAACGTTTTTCGTCGAGCACCCAGTGGGCAAATTCGTGAAAAACCCATGTGGAGGAGTGTTTTCCTTTTAAACGGCACGCAATCCTGCGTTAAAAAAACACTCCTCCGCATAGGGTTTTACTAATTTTGCCCACTGGGTAGAATCTAGTTAGATTGCCAATTTATGAAAGTAAAATCCTGCCGTACATGGAGCTGGAATGATATAATTTATACGGTAACAGGGCCGTAGTAAGAACTAATTTTTTTTAAGGGGGGATGGTTGAAACAGCTAGTTTCACGCGTGGGAGGAAATTTTACATTTCAAGCCCTCTTGCTTGGCCAAAAGATGGGTCCTATGAGCGCTTTACCTTTGTTATTGAAACTCAATAACCATATTTGCCCACTTCGCTGCGACGGCCCTGGGTAAAACACCTTATAGATGGATAGTATGTTTCATATTTCAATACGCAATGCATTTATGGAACATTTTCGTAATTTTTAATACCTATAGTTGGCTGTAGTTGTCTTGTCCTACGGTAAATTTTATTTTAAGATGTTATTTTTGCTAATTAGTGTTATTTGCAAATTTGGAATTGATATAACGCTTGTTTCCGCAATTTCTATAGCAGGAAACAGCTTCAACTTTAATAATAGTTGAACCCTTAAGGTCGCATTTTATTTGGTAGGTTTCTTCAGCGAACGAGTAAAGCGCCTAGCTCTGTTTGTACTCCCGTTCGCGAATGCGCGTTGCAAAAAGTTGAATTGACTTGACTTTGTTCGCTATGATGGCCGAACAAAACTACCGAAGTAGAAAGAGAGCTTTTAAAAATATTGCTGTACCAAACTTTTTGTTTTGATTGAAAAAAGACATGCTATGAAGTTTCGTATAAGACATCGCCCTATTGGTCTACCCTTACTGTAAGGCCAAAAAAGCTATTGCTTACAATTTTCCTGGAATATCAATGCAATTAATTTAGTTACCAATTGTTATTGTTTTTTATTGTAATTTTATTATTATTTATGATTTTCGAAAGAATATATATTGTTCTCTCTCAATTTCTGACGTTTTTCATTTCTTTAGATCAGTAAAGTATTTTTATAAAGCTAGCCGAGGGTGTTTCCACAGCGTGAACAACGTCCGAATACGGTTCCCATATATTACCGTATATGGACTAATTTCTTCCATATGTAAGGTATTATTACTATCATTATTATTAGCAATTTAGGTCATGTTGGTCATAGGTAAAAAAACCATAGTTTACAATTGGAAACTAATAAAAACCAAAGATACAATAAAAACAATAAAACCTGCTAAAAAACGTAAAATAATTATCGACTTATAGCATGAATATGAACAGCTTCTTCCATCCTAGGTTTAGTCTGATTGCAGACCTCACCATACGCAAAGCTAAGTGTGGTGAGCTCCGCGCGCTCCGTTAAGGTCTGCGATCAGACTATCCTAGGTTTTAATTCCGCCTTTGAAAGCTTGAATTGAATTAGCGAACTTTAACCCTATTTGACCCTTTTTGGCTCCCTGCAAAATCCGGGGGGACACTTTGTGCCCCCCCCCCCCCCCTTCATAAATCCTGATCTAAATAAGCTAAAGCAATGAAACTTGGCAGGAATATAGCTTACTACAAAATCTACAACTTCATATAAAAAACAATTTGAAAATGGCTGCCATTATGCTGTGACGTCATCATATATGTTAAAAAAATGCTAAAATTTAAGGATTTTAGAATACTTTTTCGGATTAATGTTACGGGAGATCTAATAAAGATTTTTTAATTCTGTTTTGATTTTCTTTAAGATAAAGGATTGAAGATAAGAAGATATCTGTTTTTTTTTCACAAAAATAAATATTTTTGGTGCAACATTAACTACAGTCCAAATGTGAAGTCAATAGCAATATAAGAATTTTTTGAATTTCACTAAATTTACGAGAAAATGATTGATAACTTTTGAACAAAAAAGATTTAGTTCTGATTTCTACGGAAGCCGAGAAGGGACAAACTCTTTTTCTTTAAAAAAAATCTTTTTCTTTTAAAAAAAACTCTTTTTCATTTAAAAAAACTTTTTCTTTAAAAAAAACTCATTTTCTTATAAAAAATATCTTTCCATTTTAAAGATATCCTTCTCAAAATTTTTTACTTATATAATTTACTTTATCATAATACATAAGTAAACATTTGAGCAAAATGGTGTACTGTACTGCATTGAATGTGGTAACCAGTAATCAACTAGATGATAATGACTTCTTTTGTAGAGAATGTGGTTCAAATCACCAAATATTAATACATTACAATGGATACAGAACTGTCTATAACTTTCGATTGACTCGAATGTTGCTTATAAAAGGATTATTCACAGTGAT
>JAUBWS010076866.1:0-13077 GCA_032270445.1 Darlingtonia californica
ATACTTACAATGTGAAGTGAAATTCCACTCAATATGATACTATTTGGTAAACAGTTAGATCCGTATTAAAACCTAAAGCAAAGTAATGGGTTTGAATCCCACCAGATCTGTAGGTTCCCCTGTTTATCATCTATGTTATCATATGGCGGACCATTTAAATTCTTTTTCTTTGTATTTTTTTTTGTCTGTGTTCCAGGTATCAAGTCTTGTATTGTAGCTTTACTGGCACAAAAGGCTGAAATTAGATACTATCCAAATGAGACGAATGCCGACAGCTTAGTTAAAGCAATCAAAGATCTTGGGTTTGAAGCTTTTATCATTGAAGATGGTGCAACCAGTGATGATACTTTGGATTTACAGGCTAGTTTTTGATTGAAATTTTACCTGCTCTTATCCTTACTAGATCTCAGACCGAACTACATGTTTTTGTATACTGTAAATGCTCTATAACAAGCCCCTTTAGGGATGGGCGTTTATTAGAGAAGGGCGTTTAATAGAGGTGGGGCGTTTACCTAACAACTACACATTTGATATACTTGGACATTTTCTTTCCTCAAAGTATTGTATAATATATTAATCCAACTTAAGAAGATTATTGTCATTAGAGTCGTCATATCAGGAGGTTGAAGTCCACAATCGCATTGCTTGAGTATAAAAAAGTTTACTATAGGATGTTTCCCTCATTTTTGTGTGACTTAATTATTTCCACTACAGTATGGCCTTAAACACAGTCTATCAGCTATTATTTATTTATTAGAGCGTTTAGTTACGGTGTGATATTTTGAGATGGGGTTAAATTATGCTTATCTTAAGACTAGTTTATTTCTACTTCAATCTCTTCTAGATCTACCTTTCTATCTGTGCGATTATAGACTTTAAATTATTACTAAAGCCAATCTCTTTCATAACTTTTTGCATATGAGAATCTTGAAAGTCTCAAATCTCAGTATGAAAAGAATTAACTTTTATTGAGAAGGCTAAAATGTTTGCATTTTATCACATTTGAAATATACTCCGAATATGTTACTTTACAGATTGAAGGGATGACATGTGCTAGTTGTGTTCATTCCATTGAATCCGGTATATTGAAGATTCCAGGAATAACCTCAGCATCTGTGGCTCTCACAACCAGCTCTGGAAGATTTACTTTCAACCCTGATGCTGTGGGTAGTAGAGACATAATTGAATACATCAACAGCTTAGGCTTCTCAGCATCCATTTCAAAATGCAATGCTAATAAATTGGAAGCACTTTCCCATGCTAAGACTATTAAGCGGTAAGTTTATATTGTTTTTAACACAAGGAGAAAAATAGCAATAGGAAGAAAACTCGAAATATCGGAACAATGTAATCCAACCCTTATATAAAAGCGCATACGGGACCGTATTCGGTATAATTTCACGTTTCGCAAATGACTGTTAATTTCACATGGAGGATCTCTGTAGGGTTTTCCAGGAAAGCAGAACCATAACTGATATAACAGTTCCAATGTAGAATTGGAGAGGCTTTCTTTTGTAAATGTGAATTCTAATCCTAATCATCTTTGTTATATATGAAATTTCATTTATTTTAGGTGGAGAAGTTCTTTCTTGGTTTCATTGATTTTTGGCGTACCTGTATTGTGTGTAGTGCTAACATATAGTGTTCTTGGTGAACAAAGTGGTCCTTATGTCAGCCCTGGTTTCTCCTTGCAAAACTTGCTGTTATTTCTGTTGTGCACCCCTGTACAGGTAACACTTATTTGAGAATAAACCTAATAGTAATAGACCTTTTTGGAGTTAGCGCAGTCATCTCCTTTGGAGCTTCAAGTTGGACTTTGGGCACAGGTAAATTTATATTTTATTCAACTTTTTATCCCGTGAAAAAGTATATACAGCGTTAAGTACAATCTGCGATTTATTACAGCTTTTGTCTCCTTCTTACATGTTTGCTTAATGACGGCTATTGTTTATCGGCTCAAAAGACTAATTGCACTCCTAAGCAAGATGGCTACGCTAACTCCTAAAGAGCCTATTTTGACCATACTTACAATGTGAAATATGACGTGAAATCGCACTCGATACGATAACGTTGATAAGCTGCCAAATCCCTTGTTTTTGGGTTTTTTTTGGTTCTGCCCAATTATCATTGGTTTCGTAACGATCGCGATTTTACTTCACTGGACCAGGAATTTTTTTCTCATAAATGTTTTTATTTAAATTTCAGTTTGTGGGTGGAAGATACTTTTATATCATGGCGTACAAGGCGTTGAAACATCGTACAACAAATATGGATGTATTGATTGTCATGGCAACCACTGTCGCTTACATTTACTCGGTAAACTCTTAATTCACTCCCTCTATTTCCATCCACTCTAACATAGGATTTATTTTGACTACCACTAAGCAAAATTTGATTCCTAGAGGCAACTGATGATCCTGTGCCGTGACTTTCAGTGCCTAGATTTCAAAGCATGAAAGCAAAATATATAGCATGAAACTGTCTTCGAAATAGCAGATGAACTTGACCTTTTTTGACATCACAGTGCTGAAATATTGAGGCTCAAAAGACAGAAAACTTTTAGATTGGAAAGTTGCAATAATTTAGATTATGGTAGTATATTTATCTTGATGGTAAACAGGATTGGCAGATGAAATGAAATTTTCTAGAATGAATGTTTTGGTGGTAAAGAAGGAAAAACGATCTCTGATTTTTTATATTTTTCATTCAATAGTTCGTAGTTCTTCTTCTTGCAATCATACAACAGCCTGAAAAAAGTCCAATGACATTTTTCGAAACACCACCCATGCTTCTAGTCTTCATTGCATTGGGCAGATGGTTAGAACACTTGGCTAAAAGTAAAACTTCAGAAGCTCTATCCAAACTCCTAGCTCTTCAACCTGCAGATGCCCTCCTTGTGAAACTAAATCCTACAACAGGAGCTATTGACAGGTAAGTTATCCCTTTAAGTTTAACCTCTAATGTTTAGTATATGTTTAGCTTAACTTTCTGGGTTCGCATGGATCCGAATGGACCACAAAGACATGAAGTTTCAATGAAACTAACTTTTAGGGTGAGGCACGCGCTGGATTCAACTTCGATTTTGCATAAAAAAAGTTTTCTTATGAGGTTAAAAGTCCATTAAAATTCACCTTATAAAGAGGTGGGAGGGACGAGCGATGTTGAGGTTTACCCTGCCCTTTCTAATGTATCAGCTTACGTTGCTGGAGCGTACCAAATTTCGGGCAAAATGTATTCAATTAAATCTATCTACAGCAAATAAGTGTTCTATCTTATATTGGGGACCTTATTTCCCTGCTTATCTAGAATTTCGAGAAACTATTTTATTAAGAAATAGTTTACACGCTGATAACTTGCATTATGTACATACTACTGTATATATTAAGCATTAACCGTTTATGAGGGTAATACGGGAGAATATTGACGGGCGTCAAAAGTATCATCCCGAGTTTGCGAGGACGATATCTACGTGACGGCAACGGAGGTCAATATTCGAAAGTATTGCCCAACCTAAGCAGTTCATATATGGATTATTACCCGAGGTTTTACGTATAAACTAGGTAAGAGGATGTTTATATGGGAACCATTTGTCCTGGTTAAATGGGGTCCTCGGTTTGCCAAGACGGACTCACTTTATTGTCAGACATTTTCGCGGAAAGAAAGTTTTTTGAATACCGCCAAAATACAATCTGAAAAATCTCAGATTTTCAATTCTTTTTTGTGTGAAAGTGGTCATTTCACAGATGTTTGTTGAAGAAAAATAATAAAAAATTTTATCATTCGCGAAAATAAATTTCCTCGAAACGTTTGGTTAACCGCAAAAATTAACTCCGCAAAAATTTAAAGGTTTTACTGTTTTAACCACGAAATATTCATCCAGCGCAAATTTCTAACAATAAAATAATCTAAGAGTTGACGTGTCGTGTTAAAAAATTGTGTTTATATGGAGAACAACTGTCCTGGAAAACCGGGGATCCTGGCTCTTAGGTGCCGAAACCTCACTTTACGGGGAGGGTTTTACCCATTTAAACACAAATCTAAATCTTGTAGGAATTCGTGAGACAAGTGGGATCTCTGCAAAACGAGGGCTAGATGGGCGGTTTCTCACGTGGCCTATACTTAAGGAAAGTAACAGTTTGATCGCCATTCTAGGGCAGCCCTTAATTAGATCTTTGATTCGAATTTGTCTTTTAAAAATATTACAAACTTGAACTGAACGTGAACTTGAACTTGACCCATACAACTTAACAAGAGCAAAATTTATCTCGATAACACGTTTTGGTCATATAAGGAAGTTATAGAAGTTGTACAACTGACGTCGAAAAAAAGCTTTGACGTCACGCCAACATTTTGCTCAAGTGACGTCAAATATAAACACGGGAATTATGAAAACGGCGTCTTTTGAAAAAAGATTTTAAAGTGAGTAGACGTGTTCTTTCAAGCGTTTGTTACTATTGAGTTAGGAAGAGAATCAACTGAAAATTTATTTTATTCATCAAGAAGATAAATAAAATGTCGCCTCTTTGTACGTTTGAGGAGCAGCTAAGTCAATATGCCAAGTCTCTACTTGAGCAAGTGTACGAAGATATTGAAATGGAAGAAGAAAGAATTGACAATTCTACAAAGTTTCTTGTTAAACAAGTCTACCATGATCTTGTAATGGAGGAAGAGAAAGTCAATAAAACCGCAAAGTCTCTGGTTGAGCAAATATACGAAGAAATTCAGGATGAACTTTCTTACTGCAATGCGATTCAAAAGAAGCGATGCAAAAAGCCTGATCTTAAAAGAACCATACCAGCTCCTAAGCGCAGAGAAATTGTCCGAGGTGGTACACTCAACAAAAGATGTGCAAGCAAAGAAACCAGAGTTGCCTTGATGTACCAGCTTCGGATTGAGAATACGGAAAGAGAAGTTCAGCAGTTGGAAGTAAGCATTGAGGTTAGAGAGAGCGAGATAATGGAGGCAAATTGTGACTTGGAAGAGCTGATTTTGGAGAAGAAAGAATTGAGGAAAGATGAGATGAAAGCAAGAGAAAACCTGAAAGATATCATGTCTTTGGTTGTTACACTAAAGGTATATTTTCTTGTTTTCCCTACAAAATATAAGAAAAATTACCCCAAAAGTGTCTTATGGTAATTTCAATCGGTTCCTACAATATAAGAATACTTTCAGAGGTCTGAAATGATATTATTCGAAAATTAATCTAATGAAGATATTTTGGTTTTAATAATAAGTTTGAAGGCTTGTGAGATGAGAATAACAAAGATTATCTCACATAGGGCATTAGAATTTTTTTTTTTTTGGCAACTGATTTTCCCGCTGCGGACGCTCTCAAAAAGCTTCCTTTCCACTTCGGCTATACCTCGGCCTTTAATCAAAAAAGTGCGTTTTTAGAATGGAAATCAACTTTAAATTTAAATATATTTTTGTTTTCTCTTAAGGTGCGACATGACGATTGCTACACACAAGCCGAAGCTACCATGTCGAAGTTGAAAGAACTGCGTAAAAAAACCTATAAATTGACAAAGTGGCAAAGATTCAAACTGTTTATCTCTCGTTGCTTCGGCGGAGTCGAGCACAATTACGTTCGTGACCGCGAGACCAAAGTTGACGAAATTATAAACGAATGCGAAACCGTTCTTTTCGCTACATCGTCCACAAGAACCATCTTGAGCGATTGTTAACTTTGTTTGTCGAAATATATTTTTTTTACATAATCTTTTTTTACCTTTCTTCGAACAAAATTGCCAGAACAAAATTCCTACAATACTGGCACAACCAACCAGAACAAACCCGTATAGTTACGCTAAACTTCTGTTCAATCAACACCACATTTTCTAACCACAATGGCCGAAGTTAATGAAAACACAGCTGACGACTGAATTTACGTTTTCAGATTATTACTGCGATGTTTCGGACGCAGCTAATACAAAATTCAAAAATGGTTCAAAGTGCAAAATTGAATTCATTGAATTACCATACGTGGATAAAATTTTGAATTTTGCGGTCTTCACAAGATTTAATTTCGCGGTTTCATTGCATTATTTTCTGCTCTTTTCTATTTTTCTACAGATTTTTGCGTAAAATTTTATAGTTCAGGTGGATTTAATTTCGCGTTAAAAAAACAACAACAATATTATACCGACGTAAGCTATATTGCTATTATTCTTTGTTCACAAGGTTGAACTCTAAGTAACACCTTTGCAAGCAATACCAACCTGAGTTTAGAATTTTATAATGATGAAAATAGTAAACAGAAAAAGTTGTGACCATATTTCGAAAATTTAAGCTCGAAATAGAGCAAAAGTGAGCCTCAAACAAAAGAATGAATTAGCGTGTATGGGAATAGTAATAGAGACACTTACTTAACCCTAGTATAAGCATAAAGCAAATAAATATATTTCTTTTGTCATCTAACCCCAAGAATTTAACCCCTTGAAGTATATTTGTACATTCTTTGACTAACCAAGCTTGTTTTATATACAACGCCTTTATGAGCAACACCGGCCTGAATTTTTAATTTTGTAATGATAAAAAAAGACATCAGAAGAAGTCATTAAAATAAAACAGCCGTAAACGGCCGTAAAAATTTTAAAAGCACTTGATGTCCATTGCTAACTGACAATCCCCGTTCATCTCGGCTATGGGAATCAAAAAGGTAGCAGGTGTCATCGAAAGGAGAAAGTAAATCTATTATTAACAAACATAAGACACCGATATCTGTTATTCAAATTTTCAAGTATTTCTCTAAGAAAAGGAAAGTTTGGAACTAATGTTGCATTACTTGTGACTAGATCTAAATAACCTATATTTGAGCGGGAACCTCCAATATCTAGAAATCTTGGAAGATCAGAAGCTAAAAAATCATTAGTATTCAATGTTTTGTAAACCCAATCACCTTCAATTAAAATCATATCTAAATCATACTTTGACCAGTTTGATACACTTGGCCAAAGTATTGAGAGTTGCATGTGCATTGGCGACCAGCACTTTGGCCAATTTTTGAATTTCCTTGATGGAACTCCCAAATAACTATTCCAAATCATTATACACAGGCATCATTGAAGACAATTACCAAAATCTAATTTGTTTGAAATTGAATTCTTAAAAACAATATTCATAGTTATTGAAACGTAATTGAACAAGTATGTTGGAATATTTTTACAGATTTACTGGAAAATACAAGGCACAGAAGTTTTACGACATTGTACTGTAAAATGTATACTCCAAGTATTTTATGTTCTGGAAAATGACACCACAGAATTGTGTGTTATGACCAGTGTACTGGAAACTGTACACTTCAAGTATTCATACAGACGTACTTGGAAATGCACGCCACAGAAGTATTACAGAGAGTGTACTGGAAACTGTACACTCCACACAACAAAAGCTGTTTACAAAATGACAAAATTAATAACAGGAGAATATTATACTGTGATATAACTTCAAGAACAATTACATTTAATTAATATCTAAATAGAACTTTTCATTCACTTCTACAAGTTTCCACATACCTATTCATTCATACAATTTTCTACAATCGAAACAACGTGTACTCTCAAAATAGCGCACACTTCTATGTATCTCCACAGCGTGGTGGCAACCCTTTCTCCAATAAGTATGCGTGGTACTGTACAGAAAGGAGATAAAACCTGTTGATTTACCGTTACTCTTTACTTGTACATAAACTAATATTCTGCAGAACCACAAAACTACAGAACCATAGAACCGCATAACTAATATTCTCCATAAGACCATCTTGCATAGAGGTCTAGACAAATAAGGTTTGTTCCGCATGAAAAACCTTACAGGGAAAATTGTGTATGTAGTATGATTTCTTTCGGAGATAACTTCCGCGAAAATGCGTCAAAAATAAAAAGAAACACAAGAAGAAAGGGTATTTCTATACTCTGCTTGCGATAAATCAACACAGAGTAATAAAATAATTAAACGGTGTCAATGAGGGAGTGGCGTTTTGACAATTTTCTGTAAATTGAGTTAGAAACGAGCACCAGCAACCTAGTCCCGTGGCTTGCAGCCCGATCGAGCGTACGCCGCGCGCCCGGTATGTTTCTTTAATCCGGTATAGCGCGACACTACGGAATGCATTTTTATTTTTCTCCAGCAGCGCTAGCGTAAGTGTAACACACATGCGTACCATTGCGGCGCTCGACAACATGAGCGAAGGAAAGTGGAGAGAAAGAAAGACAAGAGAGTTATGTGTCCTAGCTAAGCAATAGCGATACTTAAACAAATTATAAAATGCCCGTGCTCAGGTTATAATTTATCATATCTTTCTTATGTTTTCAGTCAGACGCCTATTGATGTAGACTTGGTTCAACGTGGTGATATTCTTCAGGTAAAAATGTTGGATTTATTTTTGACAGCTAGTCACCAATCTAAAAATTTCCAAAGGCGATAATAGATTTTCTGCCGTATTGTATTCCTGGAAAATTGAGAAACACCGTAATGCATTTTCCCAATAGTCGGTAGTGAAATTTGCCAATCTCAATGTAATTTCTTCATGGTGTTCTGAGGTGTTTCCAGTAAGGCAGGACCCTCATTGATAGCAGTTCATGAGGAACTGAAGGTTAGCTGTCCTGCGTGAATAATCAAAATCCAATATTCATTCTAGCATTTTAAGACTATCCCTTTCGAATAAGCGCCCTTCCCGAGGAATCACCCGTCCCGTCTAGAACATGATACGCCGTTTGTGTTATTTAATACTTAATGCTGTTTTGTCTACTCAAAACAAGGAAAAACTTCTTTGATTCGCTAATAGCTATATCATTCAATTAAATAAATGCAATAAGCGCCCCCTCTTGAATAAGCGCCAACTTAGAGGCCCAAAAATCAAATAAGCGCCCGGGCGCATAATCGGGCCTTTACGGTAATTGTTTTTTTCTTTATTAGGTAGTACCTGGAAGTAAGATCCCTGTAGATGGTCGTGTCGTTGATGGATTTTCCATGGCTGACGAAGCTCTTATCACTGGAGAATCTATGCCCGTCCCTAAAAATGTTAGTATTGTGTTACAATCAAGTTTCATGTTAATATAAAATAAGTAAACTAAATCTATGTTGATTAATTCCATAAAGGCTCCCTGTAGGTAGCTCTAGAAAAGAACCAAATTTTATTGATAAGTTCTGTAAAAGTTGTTAATGGGTTCAATTCTCTCTCGATCAGAGAGAAAAAAATGACCAAGCCCGCTTTTCCCATAGACCTTCACATACATAGATAATCCATGAACCTTGTAGAAATCAAAAGACTGTTCTGGGCAGGTATAAACCCTACTAATGTTTTTTTCCTTATCCGACGTTAGCGGAAATACTAGATTATTATAAATTTATAAATGTAAATTTGTAAAGTAAATGATTGTATTTCTGTACTTTTTTAATATCTACTCTTCATCAACTTTTATAGATTGGAGATCCAGTGATTGGAGGCAGTATCAACCAAAACGGAACAGTGCTTATTGAAGCAACACATGTTGGATCAGATACAACATTGGCA
Organism: Darlingtonia californica; assembly: GCA_032270445.1. NCBI lineage: Eukaryota > Viridiplantae > Streptophyta > Magnoliopsida > Ericales > Sarraceniaceae > Darlingtonia > Darlingtonia californica. The sequence continues at coordinate 9,512 of JAUBWS010076866.1, forward strand.
CAAATTATCAAAATGGTCGAAGAAGCCCAAACATCAAAGGTAGTTAAAAGTGATTTTTCTCATCACAAAACTTTGATTACACTTTGGATCCTAAGGGTTCAGGGGCCTATATATGACGGTCTATGAGAAAAGGGGACTAAAAATCGCCTATGGAGGAGTGCATTTCTATTTAAGCGACACGCAAATTGCGTTACGTTTTTCATGATTTTGAGAGTTAAACAAGTCAATTATGGTTGGATTTATGTCCCCTTTTCCCATAGACCATCACTGGAACCCTCTATCTCAAAACTAAGCATATTCAGAGTCTATTTTGAAGTGAAAAATAGCTAGTTTCAAAGGGTAAAAGCTGTTTCAAAACTTAGAGAGGAAAATTTGAAAATTCTGGTTTGCAATGAATTTTATTTGTCATTACCATTGTGCCTTCGTGAAGTCTAATTTACTTATCCTTCTTTTTTCAGGCGCCTATTCAACAATTAGCTGACAGAATATCTGGTGTATTTGTTCCAATTGTGTTGACATTGTCTTTGTTGACATTGACGATTTGGTTGGCCATTGGTTTTGTTGATTACTCTCTCATCACTCACAATTATGATGTAAGTAATTCAACATTTGAAATGGACAAAATTATTAAAAACCCTATGCCCTATGTGGAGAAGTGTTTTCCTTTTTAAAACGGTACGCAGACTGCGTGTCGTTTAAAAAGAAAACACTCCTCCAAATGGGTTTTTTCATGATGCACCATCCTGGTAAATACTAATGAATTACTATCGCACAATACTATTAATTGCCGCTCGCACCGCAATGTATTGGGTTCAAGTCCCGACCAGTACCTGGTAATATGTTAGACTTAAACTCAGTTGCTAGAAGGGTCGATGAGTGTGGTGTTAATATACCTCCTTACCTAAGTAACTCAAAATTTAAATGTATATATAGTATAACTTATGTTCTGTTAACGTATAGTTTCGTCGCATACATTTGGAAAGTCATAATGCGGGGTGTAATTTTACCTTTTTATTTGTTTTCCGCGGAGCCGGATAACGGATGAATTTCATTCGGGAGGGTGGTTATTTTTTTTACCTTCCTTCCCATAACCATAAAACCCATACTTATTTTAGAAATGTGCGCATGTTTTAGTTTAGAAGGGCAGATGCGTGTAGTGGCATTTTATGCGGCGTTTTTAACCTTAGTATACATCTTGAACATAAAACTTAAATACTACATTAACTTCAACAGTTTTCGGACTGTTAAATTTCGGACATTAAATTTTTGGATAAAAAACTTCTGACAAAATTAACAAGGAAGAATTTATTTTGACTATATAAATTTCTTCTATATTCCTTTTAAAAAACATGTAAAAAACTCTCTTTACACTTATCTAAGTCCTTGAAAGGATCAACGGTTTCAATTTATCTAATTGCGAAAATAACAACGTCCGAAATTTTTTTAAGTTAATGTATACAACTACTTTACTTTCAGTCCAAAAGCTACACCAAAACAGAGATCACAGTTCAATTTGCTTTTCGATGTGCAATTTCAGTGTTATGCATTGCATGTCCCTGTGCTTTAGGATTGGCAACACCGACAGCTGTTATGGTAGGGACGGGTGTTGGAGCACAAAATGGTATTCTCATCAAAGGAGGAGAGCCATTGGAGACTACACATAAGGTAGGATGGACGACTCATGCCTTAAGTAGTTCTAAACTTTTTTGTCTGTAATGCCCTTCAAATCTTAAAAACTTGTCTCCGTATTCCTTCCGTGTGTCCTTTAATATTAAGCCTATACTAACTGTTTAGAAGGGCAATACCGGAGAATATTGACCGACGACGTCAAAAGTATCGTCCCGAGCTTGCGAGGTCGATACGTGACGGAGGTCAGTATTCGGGGGTATTGCCCGACCTGCCACAACAAGTCGCCTCCATTTTTTCACAGACACAATTACACTCTAGGGTTCCGAGTTCAACACTTTTAAGAGGTTTTTAGTGATGAAGGTTTCGAATATCAATTAAATCTGTTACGCTCCTAATGAAGCCAGGGCCCTCACAGATAACTCAAGGAAGCCAGTCCGTCATAAATCAACAGCTAAACGATATAGCTACTCAGTTATATCAACCAATCACTCGATTCTTTACTGGTGTTTGGAAAGTTACATTTGTGTAGGATCTATTGATTCGTCACGGAGAAGTAAAATAAAGTGGTAAATAAAGTTTATAATGACGATAATATTAATTCAATCATTCAGGTCAAAACTGTTATTTTCGACAAAACTGGAACATTAACGCATGGTAAACCCGTTGTAACCTTAATGCAATTGTATGTCAGTCCACAAGTCTGTCCATTGTCAACTTTTGTCGCATTGGTTGGTACTGCAGAGTCTGGTAGCGAACATCCCATAGGTCTTGCCATCACAAATTACACAAAAGAGGTATTGTTATCATCTTTAATGCTTTATAACCCCTTTACAAAGAATTTTTTTCTTAACTTTCGTGTGTTTCTATCTACTTTATTTACCATTATCGGATTTGTTAAGCGTTGCAGAGAATATCTTGTCACTGAGCGGTACAAAAAAGTCTGGTGAGGACTATCCACCCTCAAGAGCATCAACGTTTTACGAAATTCTTTATGAGTAAAAAAATTGATTTAAAAATGTTTTTAGTCAGTAAAAATACAGTCACCTATAAATTTTCACTACCACATTCTCATAAAAATTTTTTAGCAAGCACCAATTTGAGTCATCGAGCCAAAAGTTTTGTTACTTTTTGCCACTTTTTTCACCGATAAGGTATATTAAAACTGATATAATTTCCAGCTTAATTGCTACATTGTCCATTCGTATCAAGACAATATCACTCAAACACCGTATAGCAATAACTTTGATGATTTTCTATCGAAGAGCTTTGCTGTTTTTTAATACTTATCATTTTTTTCACCTGAATATTTTATTAATAGTTTTCACAATTGGAAGGTGTGCTTAAATTATAATGCGATTTAGGAATTTTGAGGAATTAAATTCATGTCGCGAGTAAACCTATGATAGCTCTCAATAACCATATTTGTTTTAATCCTTATATATATTGTTTTACAGATTCTTGGTACGGAACAGAATGGTGTTTTGTCTGATTTCGAAGCTGTCCCTGGATTCGGTTTAAAATGCAGTGTCAGTAAAATTGATGAGATTTGTAATAAAAATGAGATTTGTAATAAAAATGGTATAAAGGAAAATAATGTGATTGAATATATACAAGGTAGATAGGATAATTTTGATTGAATTCCATTTCTTCTTTGCGACATCTTTTCTGGTCACTGGCCGTAATCAAGTACCACCAAGGTCCTGCATCCTGTATCCTGCATCCTGCATCCTGCATCCCAGAAGCACTATTAGACCCGTATTCATAAAAATTTAGAAAAATGGTTAACCTTGAAGATGCCTTGCATTGAATGGTTTATAATTTTTTTTACATAAAGTATACCTTAAACGTTTTAAATGAAATTAAATAGACAGTTCCCGAATTAACCCCGTTGCTATGGAAAATTTAAAAAGTGAAATATCTTACAAATTTTTACACAG
>JAUBWS010076921.1:0-13067 GCA_032270445.1 Darlingtonia californica
ATATTTTTCCAGCTTTTCCAGCCTTGGCTGTTGCAAATGGTATATGTTTTCCAGCTTTTCCAGCCCAAATTCTAAAATATGGTCTTTTTACAGCTTTTCCAGCTTTTCCAGCCTCACTGGACACCCTGATCATTATCAACTTAACTTATGCCGAAAACATCTGCATTATGAGAACTTTCCCCATAAACCAAAAAATATTGATCATTATTAAACTCTTTTCTTTTGGCTAAACGCTTACAAAAGGCGTTTCGAGTCGAGTATATCCCGTTCTTAATATTCAGAGTGCCAATTATTCGAATGCTTTTGCATCATTCAAATATTGCACATAAACTAAAGGTATAGGTTGATGAGAAAATCTGTTTCTCTCTTTATTACAGTATATCCCGGTTTGAATATTCAGATTACAGTGTTTCAAACCAAGTAAAATTCGAGGTAACTCGGAGGATTTATAAATATTTGTGACAGTCTGTGGGAAAAAGGGGCATAAAGCTAACCATAATTTACTTGTTTACCTCTCAAAATCCTGAAAAAGCGCCTGCGGAGTTAATTTCTAATTGAGCGAGCAGGATAGAAATGCACTCCTCCACGGATGTTTTTTAGTGATTTTGCCAGCGGGTAGAGTATGATCGTGGTTAAAAATGACCAAGCCCCTTTTCCCATATACCGTCACATTTGCCTCTTATCTTTTCCTCAAATATTTTTTGCTTCAGAAACGACACCGTGAAATAATCAGTAGGTATTCTTACCATGATAAACTTTTAAAATTTTCGACATCTTTCATTATCAGTTTTCTCCATTGTTCATGCAACTCGTTCAGAATTTCTACCGTAAATGCCCTATTTTTTGCTTCACCTTCGAAAGCAAAATGGTTAGGGTGTGAACCAGCCGGTATTTTGTAATCTCGAAACCATTCATGTGTTGCCTAAACAAGAACAAACATAATTTTTTTTTTTAATTCACTTTTCTAAACTAGGAAACCATTTCAACCAAAAAATTGCTATCAACGAGGACCTTGCTTTTTTAAAACACCTCCGTGCACTGTTACACCGAAAGGCACACAAAGAGTCAAGTCTGGGACTTGTTTACGGGCGTGCGACTTGTTCCATAGAAAAAGACGCCAATATTTTAAGCTGTTTGAAAATAGCATACTCAGCCTGTTTAAAGTTTCGTTTAACAATATCATTGGATAACACAAATATTTGACATACCTCCAGAAGACCTGGCATCGTTTTTCTTACGTCTCCAATATCTAAAATATTAGAGAGTTAATTTAATGTGGTTGTACAAATCGTTATTAGTAAATTGAGGGTTTGAAAGAGATAGTTCCCTAATGAAAAATCAAATCAAGTGTCTCCAAAGAAGGTGTGAATTTTTAGCAGCTAAACTACAAACAAACTAGACATCGTTATATATCATGAAACGGAAATAATGAAAAACTAAAATACGTTGCACAACGAAAATTATTATCGCCTATTTTCTATCCCACTTGCGGATGTACGTGTGGAGGAGGTGTGCTCCCCAGCCCTAATTTCAAGTGAAGAAAAGTCATTGCAAAAAACATACAAAACTAGCAATTACATTTTGCTGGGAAGGCCCCTGAGAGAGTTACATTAATTTTGACAATGATAATGATATCAAATATGGGATATCAAAGTTAACAAAACACATTCTGCATTTATTATTCACCTTGTAATTTTTCAGCTAACGGATCGTTTATATCGATTGCAATAACTTTCCAATCGGTCTCTCCTTCATCTATTAAAGCAATGACACCTAAAACTTTAACTTGCTTGATTTCGCCACGTGCTGCCACCTATAGTTTAACAGATGAGTCATTAAATATCCCGAAAAATATTTCGAATGAAATCCGTACTCACGAGTCGCGAATAAAAATTTCTTCCCGATTATTAATATTTCGATTTTTTTCCACCATGGACATTCTTATTCCAAACCCATTATTCATTTTCAACCTTGCTGTTTATATAAATACTACTTGAAGCTTTTTTTAAACGAAATATCCTATTTGCTAAAAATATTTTGAATGAGTGAAAGAAAGAATACACTGCATTGTAATTTTCCAATAAAATCAGTCTGTCTTATGAGTAAAGGAATGATTTTGACAAACATTGTCATCATTAACGCTGTACAGTGCCTTACGCTAAGTGATCAACCCTCAGCTTCGGAAAACTGAGGACTGAAGTGAGATTCGAACTCACGACTTATGCATTACTAGTGCAACTGCTCTATTAATAAGCTATCCAGTCCATGTGGGAACAGTGTCGGGTTTTAGACTCCAGTAGTCAGTGTGCGGGCGAGATACACATTGCGATACCATCGATGGTGCACGGGACAATCGAGGACTAGCGTATTAATCATCATATCATGATTATCCTCAGAGGACTTATTTGAAGTGCCCACGTGAAACAAACCTGTTTATTCAGAGTTTGAAAGTATGGGAAGTCGCATTTGAGAGAGTAAATAGATTTAAGTTCATCATTTTGATCACGTGACCAATATGTGATACAACATAACCCACAGATAAGTAGTGAGGTTAAGCAAACCAAAATATAAGACGTATCGGCAGCCGAACTTAGACACTGATCGATTGTGCTGCTAAAAGTTGCTTGAAATGCTAATTTCCAGAACGGCTGTGCAACGTCATACGTCGTAGATTTTGGTTTGCTTAACCTCGCTATTATGGCGTAACGAAGCTGAAAAAAAGAACTGGCATGGTTTCTATCGTTGTAATCTCTTAAAAACTATTATCGGTAGCTTTCAGGGAAAAATTGCACAACAAATAAGTGTACAAGCCCAGTTGGCAAAATCGTGAAAAAACTCATGTCGAGGAGTGTTTTTTAATGGCACACAGTCCATATTTTGCCCAGCGGGAGGATAAAATAGAAAGAACAACCTTGTATCCGATTTCTACAACGTCAATTGGATCACCGTCACCTATCTGTCCAGTGTGTGAATCAGTCATGTGTGGATCTTCCCATGTCTGAAAATATGTAGAACGATTTATTAAGTGACGCAAAGTGTTTATAAAAATGTTCTGCTTACTGTAAAGTATAAATGCTGCCATTAAAGTGCGAAGATAATCAAGATAAAACTGACCGCCATTTTCAAGCATATATCACAATTTCATCAAAGCGAAGCCAATCGCATTATTGAAGGAATAAGAGAAAATCTTGAAGAAAGTTGTGACGTATTTTCTGCACGCAATTTTAGTGTCTCTTCTTGTGCTTGGCTGAGGCCATTTTATCGTATCTCCTCCATCTTAAAGTTTATGCTTAATACATTTACCTACAGCTTTATGGCCGTATCGTGTGGCAACCACTAGCTACCTAACCTCGTAGCTACCTAACCTCGTTCCCACGGCCTCTTTCTCGATTTTTGATATGCTGATGGCGCAAGAGAAGAAAGCCCTGGGAACAGCTGATTAAAACTTGCTCATTTTGAGCAAATTTTAAATTATGCAATATGACCATCGAAAACATTTAAATAATTACACACGCAAAGGAATAATTTGTGTGTCACCATTTTAAATGTTTTCGATAACCACTTGTATATTGCATCACAGAAGTATCTATAGTCCACTGACTAGAATGCGTATCGATGCACAATTATACTCGTCGCTTGATTCCCTGATTTTGATTTTCAAATTGCGCCATTGCAAAATATGAAAGCTACAAAAAACGCAATATCAATCTTTATTTAAACAGATATTTTACCACCACTTTGGCAAAATAACTTCTTTCGAACCAATATGAAACTGTTAATATTTTTATTTAGAAAAAGACTCCACCAGAAAAGTGAGTATTCACCTGAGGGATAGCACCATAATTCCACATATATCCTTTATACGGAAACGCATTTTTGACAAATCGCACTTTTCCTTTCTTTACGTCTTGTTTAATTGGGTTCATGAAATCTTTTGTTGAAATCTGAAACAATAAATCATCAAGAGAATACATAAAGGAAGTAACAATAATTCATCAAGAGAATACACAAAGGAAGTACAATAAATTATCAAGAGAATACACAAAGGGAAGTACAATAAATCACCAAGAGAATACACAAAGGGAAGTATAAAAGTATGAAATTATCTCCTTCCTTTTTCCAATTAATTTATAGATTTCAAATGAAAGCAAACAATTCTATTCATAATGAAAAAATCACATACCTCCATTTTGGCATTAGTCCACTTTGGTATCTCAACAACCATATTATAAATACCATTCTAAATAAAAATTTATGACAAGATTGTATTAAGTCTTTATTCAAACTTTAAATTGTGAATATTTGAATTTTTAGTTTCCAGCTTTCTTTTGGGAAGTACACGAAACTGTTCTTGCTTAAGTTTTTATTTATATATAAGGTACATAGAATTCCCACTTTACTTGTTATTCATTCAAAAGCCCTTGCTATTTACTTTGACAATCAGCATCTCCCGACGTAAAAAAACTGAAAGCCATGGAACTTTTTTACATTGGTTAGTTTCGATTCAACAGCCTCATGGTTTTTAGAAAAACACAAATTATAGTTAAACAAAAGACAAGAATCTTTTGGAAAAGAACATTAGAAAAAGGCATAATAATATTAGTTACAGAAAAACGATAATTCTAACCTTTTCATCTGCCATAAAAGGGATGTCATGAAAAGGTGATACCAAACCACCACCAGCTTTTTCTAAAAAGCATCAATAACAGATTGCTAAATTTTCTGCAAAATAGGTTTCACAGATTGGTTATATGCTGAATGATCTATAACTGGTTGGTCGGTCAACATAGGCTTGAAAACAAAAACGTGATAATTCAGGGCAGTCAAACAGAAAATTATTACGAAAATTCAATTTCTTTCTTCAAGGAATTTTTTCTCATTACCAAAGAATTTTGGCCACAGTCACATTTCAGGGACAACTAGCAGACATATATAACAATGCTAAGGTGGAAAGCATTATTCAATTTATTTCAAACTGTGAACCCTCAATTGATAAAAACCCATGCTGAATAGGGTCAATAAAGACATAGTAGGAGATAAATTGAAGGGAAATAAGAATAGAAATATGTTTTCACACATGACGAATATGATGTCTGGAGAAAGTAGCAAGGCGCCCAATCTTTTGAGCTCCTCAATAGGAGGAAAATACTCTAAAAATGCCAAAAATGATTTGGTATTACCTACAGAATATTTTCTAAGTATCAAATCTTTTTGTGTGAACGAAAGCGTAGTAATGACCTTCGTTTACATGTGATGGATTTTGAAGGTTCGAATCCAACCCGCGACTGCTGTTACTCTAAGTGCTTTAATTGTATTTAATTTCAGGCTGACTTAAATTGGCACTTTACATTACTCTAAGTGCTTTAATTGTATTTAATTTCAGGCTGACTTAAATTGGCACTTTACATTAATATATTTACGCAGACTTGATGGAGGTTCAAATCCAACTCAGGTCAATTTCTTTTTAATATTTTTATAAACGTATGATAACGAGTCAAGCTCGCTAACCATTAGACCATCACGATGTTACGAGAACAGTGATTTAACAAGACTTTGTAAGCTGAGTTTGAAACTGATGTCAATTACCTGTAACTGATATCAGCTTGAACTATAAGTTGAATAAAGATTCTATTGGTGATGTAACTAAGTGTTACTTGTAAAATGGTAGCTATGTATTAATGTTTGGTGTCATAAATTGTCATTTATATAATGATTTCAAACTTTTAATTGTCTCAGCTGAATGTGTAGTTATACAACTTCTTTTATTTTTTTGATTGGATATATACATCAACAAATTCTGTTATTATCTGTTACTGAGATTAACATGTAAACATTGGAAAGTTTTAAACTGCAGACCAGCCAAGGCTATTTTTTATGCTTTGTCAATCTTGCCTCGTATGTGTCAAAGCAGCCCGATTTATGGTAAGGCTGGACATATATGATTGCTGGTTTGCCGTCACCCGACTCTAAGGAAAAAAGTACAGTCGTTCGGTTGGAAAAAACTTTTTTTGGTCGCAAAGACAAGTTTTTTTATACTTTCTTGGAAATAAATATCTTACTATAAATTAAAGATTATTATTTATATTGTTGAAGAATAAAATAATATTTGGTCTAACTTTGAGTAATAAATTTTTTCGCTCAAATTAAGGATACTTACTAAAGAAAACCCTGTAATTTTCACTGTATGGTGTACCAAACTCTTGTACATTATACGTAGCCATCCTTCGACAAATGTTAAGTGCTGTTTTTAAAAAGATGTGAGAAGTTTGAGGTACTGACACGAGAAAGCACGTGGCAAATGAGGATAAATGGAAAGAAAATATACTGCCCACCATCCGTTTCCTTGAAGCGAACATTTTGTTTACCCTTGGCCTAACGCATACTCGCAAAAGAATAAGTCTATAAGGTGAAAATATTAGCGAACGTTTGTCCATAGCATCTAACCTGGCATGCTTCTCTCACTGACCTATAAGACTCATGTCTCTAAGGATATCGCTGTTAAACATATGGTTGACGTTGTAAAAAAAGTTTTCTTCGAGTGTGCGACTTAACACGATGGGTTTCCCAGCTAGGGGAATGATAAGCCCGAAACGGTTATCGGGTTCACCACTCCCGTTGTCCGCGCTGTTGGCTGTGGAGAAAAGGATGAAAGCAAGACAAGAGGGAGTAGGATGTTGATGGAGAATCATGGCATGTTGATAGAGAATCATGGCATGTTGATGGAGAATCATGGCATTTGCATGGATTTATAGGTTCAATGATTATTCAAATGTTAATTCTATTAGAGCAATTTATCTGGTTTGGACGAAAAACAATAAGCAAAATTGTTACCAAGTTTTTCAATTTTTTAATAAATATTATATTTCTGAGATTTTCCAAATTCAAAATCAACTCAAAGGGAAACCATTATGGTTTTGCCCTGAGAGACCAGAAATTATTTGAATCTTACCAATCCACATGACTGAATGCATTGTTTTGACACAAAAAGGGTAATGGACTAAAACTGTAAGATAATTGTATATAATAACTGGGCAATAACCAATCGATAAGGCCGTCATTGGAAATATCTTGTATTAGCGTACGGAATGGACCCAAAATTCAGGTCGGTCGCCATTTATCTTGGGATTTTTCGTTTCGATTCAAAAGCCCCAAGGTCGCTATCTACATCTACATCCGCCATTTTTAAATGCATGATACAGCATGTAGGAGGCGCTGAATTATTATTTACGGTATTTTTTAGCGATAGCTCGCCTGATAATATACAAGGTGCACTTATCCGGCAGAATTTAAAAAAACCTGGCATTTTTACCGAATTACCGACTCGGGTTTTTCGGGAAGAAAACCGGTCGGTCGGAGGACGCTAAAACAAGATATTTCCGATGACGGCCTAAGTAATAATTAAGTTGTTTTAGATACACACGCGCTCGCCACCGTTATTTTGACGTACCATTAGTGGAGGTAAAAAGGGTGTTTTTATGAGAGTTTATTAGAGATGAAAACACATTTTTCCTTTTTTTTCAACTTGGTAAGTTAAATTTAATTTCTTTCGTGTATTACCAAGTTTTTTTTTCTTTATTGTGAAAGGTGTACATCATTTATTTTTCAAACACATGCAATACGATACTTTTTGCATAAAAATGCAGCACAGAAGAAGTGCAATTTCAGCTTCTTTTGTATAACTGTCTTTTAAAAGGGCAAAGGTTAACTAGACCATAAATGGCGGTTTAACCCTGAAATTGTCTATGTTTTGCTGTCATCAGTGACGTCACAATATACATATAAATGGTTTCTTTATAACAACAACAAAAAAGTAGAAAATAATACACTCCAATGTGTGTATTCTTGTTAAGTTCAGAAAAATTCTCACTGTTTTCCTTGAATTTTGGATTCGAAAAGAAGAATTGGCAAATTTTGTACCTTTAGCTAAATCCGGAAAGCCAATATTGGGTGGCATTGGTTTTTTGGGGTATTATTATTCAAATGGATTTATCTGGAAAAAAATGTCATTAATATTAAGGAAAATCATCCCCCCTCATCTTTTTAGCCAGATTTCACAATGCTGAATTTCCGTTGCGCTGTGACATAAAAACTTGACAGAATCCAGAATTGTTAAAAAGGGTGAGGGTCTTGGCACATTTTTTTGTGTGAAGTATGAGTCGCTGGGCACCAATGACAATCATTAAGAATATTGCAAAAAATCCGTTCTGACAACCCTTCAGGAAAATGTAGTCTGGCACAAGTAAATCCAATTTTTGTTGGATAACAAAACTAATGAAGGTGGATCTTGTTTTGGTATGTTAAAAGGAGTTATCAAATGCCATTAAACATAGACATGGGTTCCACAGAATAAAACTACATTGGAGAGGGTCAATAAACAGTTTACCATTTTTTTCACCAAAATGTTTCATGGCCAAAATGTGCATTATTTAAACTCTTCCTTGGGATAAAACCCCATCATGCTATATATTATTGGAAGCAGACGTTTTTCATTTTCAATTCATATTCATTTCATACGAAGAAGTTAATATGCTTTAACCTACTTTCAAAAACCTTGGGATGAGCTTTTTGCTACATGCCAGGTTATCTTTTATGATAAAAAGGTCAGTTTCCACTATGGGGCTGATCTAAGAAAAAATATGTTTCCATCTTAAGGTGACAAAGAAAAGTTCACGGGAAAGCCAGAATAATTTTTTTTCACTAAACACAAGACTGGCGGAAACTATAAATGCGGTGTCTTATTTTCACAATTTTTTGCGTTTCGGACTGCAAACTTATTCGCATCAAACACAACATCTGGCTTTTTTAGATAACTTCAAAAAACAAAACAAATGAAAGACACAAGTCAGTCTTGTCGCGCCCGCACACACCTAAAACATATTTGGGCGTGTGATTTTAAGACAGCAATCGCACGCCTAAATCACTGACATCGCACTTGCAAAAATCTTTTTTTTATAAACATAAATCATGCATAAATCCATCCTTTGTTTATCTATTCTAAAAGCCGTGTTAAACAAGAGAAATGTATATTTCTTGCATTGTATTTGATGCTTATTGTTGAAGATTGTGTTTCACTATTTAAAGAATATTCAATGAGCAGGTATTTGTGACGTCTATTCTTTTTTATGTCGAAGAAACACAAAGCACAATTAAATAACGTCTCTCCCTTTATATTGATAACAATAGGTCTGATGAAATGAAGCCCCTCAATTGATAACAATATTGTTCGGAGTTGTGCAATTGCACATCTGTAATTATAAGTTTAAGTTTCACGGGTTTCCCTTCAATCCAGGAATTAAATTCCTGCGGAAAAAATTTATTCCTCCTTATCTGCAAAATTAAATTCATGTGAAGAATTTTCCGATCTATGAAAATGATTTCCAATTAAGAAAAGCAAATATCCCTTATTTGCATGAACCCCTTTGTAAATCCAGTCAATTTTTTCATACATAAACAATTTTCTTTTGTGGTTTTGACCAATAAACACAAGCAGTTCCACCACTGCTGGCAATGTGTTGAAAAAGACAGCAAATATCTTTTCCAATTATATACTCTATCAGGGAAAATAGATCCGTGCAAAATTTTTCAAATGGCTCCAAAAGCGAAGACAAATTCTTGCAAGATGTCCTAAATTTGGTGGTTTGAGGGATCCCTGAAAATTTCTTCCTGTGAAAATTTCTGACATTGAAGTACATCATGTGTTGTGTGCTTTGTCTCCTGGATTTTTACTTTTTTGCTAAGAATTTTCTTTCTCCAAGATGCCACAAAATTTAGATGTGATTAATTATGTTATTTGAATATTGAGCGAGTTTTGACATTTTCTTTTTACGAAAACAAGATTTACATGAAAACATTCATTCAGTTAATCTTGCATTTGAAGACAATTAAAGTTTTCCGTGGTAGTTTTCCTAAATCTGTTTGAATGATCAAGTCGCATATTTCTAGATAACTTGTACTTCAAAACATTTTTTATACATATCTTTCTACGGAAAACTTCAAATGGTCTTGAAATGCAAGATAATTACAATTGCAACCTCTAGCATTGGTATTGTATAATGTTTTTGTGAATGTTTTGTTTTGTGAATGTTTTGTTTTGTGAATGTGTTTTCACAATAAGACGCCGCATTGCACCATAACTCAAACCCTGATTTAAAATTGGCCAACATAATATCAACAATGTGCACTTTTGCACTCTGAAAGAAAATTAAAAAAACAAAGAGTCTTTTTTGAAAAAGGACCAGCGGTGGAGAGTCTAGTAACACATGTGTTGCTTGCTAAAATGAACAGTTTTTTCCATTGACAACCATCTACAGACCATTTACAATCAATTTGCGGAATGATTAAGAAAAATATTTTTCTGATTATATGAAAGTTAACTATCCATCGACAACTTACTTTACTGACTACTTTATATTTATAAAAACATAATCACCAAATGAACATATTTTTTGTCTGTCGACACCATTGACAGAAACTAGGGTGTTAATAATATACGTGTGGTCGATGGACAAAAAATATTGTCGTTGACAAAGTAGGTAGTGTAAATGGTCGATCAACAATAAATATTGTGGTTGACAAAGTAGGTAGTGTAAATGGTCGATCGACAATAAATATTGTCATTGACAAAGTAGGTACTGTAAAATGGCAGATGGACAAAAAAATATTGTTGTTGTTGACAAAGTAAATGGTCGTTGTAAATGGTCGATTGACAAAAAACAGTGTTGTTGACAAAGTAGGTACTGTAAATGGTCGATCGACAAAAAATATTATTGTTGACAATCTGATGGTGTAAATAGTAATTTTTTATCTCCCTTATGTCGGTTGACACCATCGACAGTAAATGGCCTACATGATGTAGATGGAGATTCTGGACATGTATGTTTAAATGTTCTCCAGAAGGCCTTTGACACAGTAGATCATGACATCTTGATATCTTAACAAGTACTGATCTTAACTGCAGCATTATGGTTCAGATCTTACATGACTAATTGCCAACAGTATGTTGAATTTTCTGGAACTAAATCTCATATTTTAAAAATTTTGTTTGGAGTACCCCAAGGTTCTAATTAGATTGAGGCGTGTTGTCTACTGCACGTCTGGAATAGTATTATTTTGAAAATCGCATGCCTAAAAATGTGCTTTGAAGTTATGTATCGCACGCCATAAATTTTATAGTTGTCAATCTTGTCAATCGATCATTGCACGCCAGGGATTTTCTTCCTGTCTAAGCCTGAAATCGAATCTTTATTTTACAGAAAGCTGTCATGCGAATCATATTTTAGTCCATTTCAAACTCCAAGTTCTCTGTTATTTTATATGCACAATATCCTTAAACTTAAAGGCTTAGTTAAACTGCTTAACATCTCACTTACCCATCAATTTTTATAAATTGTGCTGCTCCTTCAGATCTTTGTAATATTTTCAATTTCTCCAGATTGGCTGGCACTATAACAGGGTTCAGACAGACCCTGGAAAACCTGGAAAAATGGTCTTTTTTTTTAAATCTCAGGGAAACCCAGGGAAAAAAAAATTTTCATCCAACTCAGGGAATTTTCTGTCAAGTTTGATTCTTCTTTGACCAAGTATTAAAAATCTGCATATATACATATTAGATCATTTGATGAGTCTGAGATAAATTATTTGTTACATTAATTATTTGTTTTCTATTACTGTTTTCTTGGATTTCTTCAAATTATAAAATAGAAGTCTCTAAAAGGTAGAGAAGAATTCTTTCTGACAATTTTTCCCGCAATTACATTTTTTGTTACCATTAACGTTATTAGTATTCTACTCAGGGAAAAAGTGCCTATATCAGGGTATTTTTCAGGGAAAAATGCCTTGAAAATGAACGAAAATTCAGGGAAACTCATGGAAATTTTTGTGTGAGCCTTCGTCTGAACCCTGTATAAGAACTGAAAATGTTGCATTGCATAGTCTTACCAAGACCAGAGTGAACACTGAATCCTTTGGTTTTAAATCTACAAATTTTTAATCAATTATTTGATAGGAATGAACTCCTTATTCTTATCCCAATACTAGATTTGATATACCATCTCTCAGTAGATTGAAACCTGAAGTTAGATTGCACCTTCTCACTGATTACAATAAGAGCTTTTTTTTTATCTTTAAGTTCAGTTTGTTATGTTATGTTTTACCATTTCTGTAATTTATACCCACCTACATGACTTTTGCTATTATATTTCTCTTGGTGGCAATATCCTTTGTTTAGCTTCTACTGTAGGTATTGATAATGTTTTCCGGCCTTATACATTCAAATAGCAAAATTATTAGATGGCAAATAAATAAACACTTACTTACTACAAAAAGCCATTATTAAGAAAGCTATACAATCATTAGTTTAACAATAACACAATTTTAATGTAAAACGTAAATGGGAGCTGAAATTTAATCTGCACACGCTCCAATATTATGAAATTCCGCTTCCTGCTTTGCAGCACATTCATCTGCAAATATACTTAAATGTATAGTAT
Organism: Darlingtonia californica; assembly: GCA_032270445.1. Classification (NCBI taxonomy): domain Eukaryota; kingdom Viridiplantae; phylum Streptophyta; class Magnoliopsida; order Ericales; family Sarraceniaceae; genus Darlingtonia; species Darlingtonia californica. The sequence goes on from JAUBWS010076921.1 coordinate 12,489, forward strand.
ATTGGTACATCTTGTAATAAATGGTTTTATATATGTTAGAAAGAAATCAATTGTTGCATTTGAATTGTTAGGTCATAGGTTCTAGACATTTTTACACTTTTGAGGTTCATTTTCTTTTAATAAAGAAGATTTATATGTTCTTTTGAATTTCAACAGTTTTTAATGGAAACATCTTAGATGAATTTTTTACATTGGCCTAGGATCTTTTTTTTAACTTATGTTACGTTCTATCTTTGCAACTCTGGCAAAATGTATTGTGCCTGGGGTAACATTTTTTTTAAGTTTCTTTGTTTTTTTAGTTTAATAAGCCTAATGGATTTAGTGCATGTTTTAGACAAGTGTATAAAATGTAACACCTCACTGCGCATGCGCCATATTTTAGCTATTTATTCTACCTTATTGGCCAAAAAAAGTCGTCTTAAATGTATGTCGAACTAAATATTCATCGGCAATGTTTCGAATACAGTAATTCAACACCTTGGAATTTTGGTTGTGATGTAAGCTGTTTTTTTTCTTTTAGTGATAAAAACTACAGTTGTAAATTCAGTATCAGCAATAATGAATGTGGAAAAGGAGGTT
>JAUBWS010076932.1:0-13066 GCA_032270445.1 Darlingtonia californica
AGCCAGGTGAAGCAAGAGAGGTCACTTAAGGTGGGGCCAGGGGTAGGGACAATCTTCCACTCAAGATGCGGTCGGTGCTCCCACCCCCCCCCCCCCCCTCCCCCTCAATACTAAAGAGCCCAAACTAAAAATTCTCCTAAGGGTCAAACATACGTCTTTTACACGTCTGGTCTAAATCATGAATTTGTTTTTTCTTTAGTTGAAGCTTTCATCAGAGGCAAGGAAGATTTTGATAGCACAACCCGAAGAAAGAACTAAAACTCAAATTCAACAGGTGATGATAATCGATATATCAAGATAACTTTGTCTCGATTATTGACAACAAATTTATTTGGCGTTTTCTCAATAGACCAATACAAGATTTATTAGTATTTCATTGAAAAATCATGTTCCAAACCAGTTGCATAATATCAAGGTTATTCATTTTCATTTAGACACTTTTGTCTTTGAGGAGTATACGGTCATTTTCAGAATATCCGAAAAGAATGCAGAATCTCTTGGTTAAAGTTTGTTGGTACGAGAAGTAAGGAAACCTTCGTATATTTAAAAAAAAAAGGGATTTTCGCGGTTTCGCAAGTTTATTCCACAAAATTTAAAAAATTGATTGATCAATATTTTCTTGCATTTTGTCAAAATCTGAGAAAGTTTATTCCTGCGAATTATCCTAAACTTGTCGAGTCGCGAATATTAATTCCCGCAAAACCACAACCTAGATCGCGAAAGTTTTCTCCTTTAATGTAAACATACAACAAACTTGCTCGATAACATCACAATTTGTTTGTAGTCATAGCAACCAGAAGATCATTCTACGACAAGGACATCGACCGACGGCATTCTATTTCATTTTGTCGGGATCAGGTGAGTGTTGCTTTACTCAGGGTCTGACAGAATCTCAGAATAAATTTCCCTTATTCTATACCCATTCCCGGAATTCATACCCATTCATACTTTACTTTTTTCCTGGCTTTTGATCCAGCCTATACTCAATAGTAGTCGAACATAAAACTGAGGGACAAAGACTTCAGCTTAGAGATGTAGGAGGGGTAAAGCACTCAAAAATATGGTGTACGAGATTTTTTTATTTTTACGTGATTTTTGTGATTTTTGATATTTCTGGTGTGATTTTTGACTTTTTTCGTGTGATGTACCCGATTTTCTTTTTTTTTTGAAATTTTTTGAATTTGTTTTGTGATTTTCTTCTCAATTTTCTTTCGAAGTGTACGATATTTTTTCGAGTACTTCACCCCTTGCACATTTGGGTCCCAGCTTGAAGTGGTACCTTCTTTAAAGAAGGCATTATATAATAACAAGCATTCTCACTTACTTTTCCCTGGTTTTTGTCTTGTTTTTAGTTGTGGTTAAGAAAGTGACGGCAAATCAAACATTTGCAAAAACTGTTTGTCATCTGAAGAGAGGCGATAGTTTTGGGGTGAGTAAAAGCAAAATTTCAAGTCAATAGCATTTTTAGCTCTTTCAAGGGTCGTTCAACCTAATAGAAAATAGGTCGTTCTACGAAGACTTACCCAGTCATCTTTTAGAACCTCGTCGTCAACTAATAATTTCGGGTATTGCCTTTTTAAATATTTCAGGAATTATCAATCATTCACTCTACCGTGCGACAAGCAACAATCATCAGTGAAACAGAAATTGAACTCCTTGGCATATCAGACTCAGTAAGTAATTGAAACACCCTAAACTCGTATTAGCCTGAATATAACATAAGGTGAGTTGAAACTGACCTAAAAAGTTGTCCAGCATGTATGATATGGGACACAACAAAAGTGACAAAATTCTCTTTGTCCAGCAAAAAAATTTCATCCCTTGAGAATATTGTAAATACGATGGTTCGTTTGCTTTTCATTTCAAATATCTTTTTTCAAGAAAATTTAATTTCCTTAACTTTTGATCTCAATTTGTCCAGCATTGTGGGTAATACTTTCTTTTTATAAAACAGGATTTCATTCGTATTTTTATGACGTCAGCATCAGGTGGGAAAAATCTACATGATCCAGATTTCTTCACATTTGTCAGGTAAAACCATTACCTTTTGATTTTTATTGAAGCATTCAGCATTTAGAAAATCTCAGTCTTTGTGATACTTAGCTTTAGAACTCACGAAGCCACGAGGCTTTCGTCAATTCCATAAGGTTTGCTGTAGGTGTTTTCACTTGCCGATAAATACCGAGATTCTCACGGATGTCTCACGTCAGAAATTCTAAGTTTCTGAGCCCAGTCACAAATTTCAAGTTTCTCAAACCTAGTCACAAATGTTAAGTTTTTGAGACCTAGTCACAAATTTTAAATTTCTGAACCTAACTGAAATGATAAAAGAAAAAAATTAAAGTTTTGTGTAACCATGCAGGATTCGAACCGGGGACCACTGTATTGTCTCCCTGTCCACCATGGCTTGCTTATCATCGTTATTCACAACATAATATTGCGCTTTCAAAAATATGCATCCAGGCTAGATATAAACGTAAGAATCAAGGATAAATGGAAGTGAGACATCTCGGTATTTATCGGAATCTGTGTTTTCAGAAAGCCAGAAGCCTCATTAATAACAAATCTACTGTAGAGTAGAGATGCGGATACTATCTTGAGTAAATATACATCCTTATCATAACTAAAGTATCATTCGAGTGCTTTTTCCTTTCAGAGAGCTGGATTTTTTAAAGGGTTGGCCGATTGAACTACTACCAAAGAACCAAAAAGATTGTCTTTTTAATTATTTCAAGTAAGTATTTAATGGATTTACTCTGTTCTTTGGAACTAGATCACCGAAATGATCATACAGTTTGATCACGATTCTTTAGACAAAAATTTGCTGTTGCTTTGTAAACTTTATTCTAGTACAAGTTTATAAAAAACCTCTTATTTTAAGAACTGGATCTGTGTTGGTAAAAGACAGCAGATATTCTGACTGGATCTATGTCATAAAATCGGTAAATACTTTATTACAATGAACTTTTACTAGATTTTAATAGACATTTTTTTACCAAGGTATATCATTAATCTCTTAAATTTCTAGGGTAGCTGCGATATTCTAAAAGAATTGAAGGAAGCACCACAAAGAAATAGAGAAAGTGAGTGAAGATATATGGCGCTCTTCTAGTGACATCTATCTAGAGATTAAATATAAAAAGGCGAAAAACAAATAATTCTGAGTGATACTTATTTAACTTAGGTGATTTAGCAATTTCAAATTTCCATGTCAAGATTCGGAGAAATCTTAATCTTTTAACTGATGGAATATCTTTGAATTTTCATATTTTTGAGCAATGTCTACTTGATTACCAGGGTCGGATAGCTCAATCGGTAGAGTACTCACCGAGTACTCAATCGAATGGTTCCTGGTTCGAGCCCGACTCTCGTCCACTCAACGCATGAGTAGCATAGTGAAGGTAATCTGATCTGTGCTATAAGTTACTGGGAGAGAATGGCAGGTGTAGCGCTCCGCCTTAGCAATACATGTACCTCCCTGGTCTAATATAATCAAAAAGGGGACAAACCCCCTTCGCTGTACGGCTGATACCGACACTAGGCTTCCCCGACCTACTTACTTACTTATTTGCTTACCGCTTACTTAAGTTTTTTTATCCACGTTAAAATTTATGGAAAACCGGTAGATTCGCGAAGTGAAAATTTTTAATTCGTACCCTGCTACACTCAATAAATTATTGGAATGTTACGAATCCTTACAACTCGATCGTAAGCTGCCCTTTGTAAAGTAAATTATCTGAACTTATTAGATTTGAATGACTACCAATACACAAGTAAAAGACATCAACGATCAAAGAGTGCTTCACACCAGCAACGAACAGCAACAACAACAACAACAACAACAACATATCAGAGACAACAACGACAGCAACAACTACACGGTCTCTTTGGTAGAAAGCTGGAGATTCAACCAAGACCAAAAGTAAAGACGAAACTAAACCTAGGTAAAAATCTTCTATCCACATTTGTTTCGGAATTATTCAGCACGAATTATTCCCGTGTGAACATCTACGCAGGTTACCATATGAGCTGCTGCGTTTCTATATCAGTAATACGACAATATAGTGCACTTTTCTGAATGAATTTATGAAAGCTTTGAGTTTTATGAAAAATTGGTTGTATTTACAAATTTGGCAAGCCAAGATGCAATACTGAAGGTATAGTTAACTTTCAAGTGTACTGTAGACATGATTTGTAATAAAAACGAAAGTACAATAACTTGCCCTCTAAAAAAATATAAAACCCCATTTAAAACCGGCACTCGAGTGGTTAAGAAATTGATTTTCGTCCATGAGGCATGCTTTATACAGCTGCATTAACGTCGCGTCGAATGCACTTACAAAGAAGACGTTGTAGTTTAGCTATTTTTTTGTAGTTAAGTAAAGAATTCATCTTATGAGCAGGCTGCTAGAATTACATTCGATGCGACATTAACATGGCCGTATGAAGTAGACCTGAGAGTTTCTTTATACGTCTAGATTACAATGAGCAAATGCATCGAATTCTGGTTCTTGACAACAAAGATCAAGAAGAAAAAGATGAAGAATTGACAAACGATACCACATTGAATGACGACAGTCAAGATTTGTCTGATTCAACGACAAGAAAGCCATACTTTGTCAAGATAAGAACTTTACAAAAAGGCGAGACGTTTGGTCTACAAAACATGCTTTGTAAGAACCAACCAGGTTTGAGTTTGGTCAGCAATGGGGCAGAGATTTTGATGATATCAAAGAAGTTCTATAGTAACCATATGACAAATAACACAAGACAAGAACTGGAATTGAACCTTATGATGTACCCGAAAGAAGAAATGTTACAGAAGAATCTTAAAATCGAGCTTGACTGGAGAGCCTATAAAAATAGCATAGTGGACAACGTTGTAAAAAACAAACGGTGCAGAACCGCCCACTTGTAAAAAAAGGCCGCCCGTTTACAAATATGACAATTTCTCAATATTGAGATTATTTTTACATGTAAGTAGGAAAAAAGAAAGCAGTGTTATTTTTATTTCGTAAATAAAAAAATTTCTCTCTGATACCATAACCCTCCGTTGAAATTCTTTTACATATAGAAAGGCCATGTATTTAAAAATGTATTTTTTGGAACATTAAAATTTTCAAAGTAAACAAGCTTTTTGTTGATTAAATATTAGGTGGAAAACAAAAACGAAAACGAGACAGATTATGGTGACTGAAAATTTTATAAGAGAGCGAAAGAGTAATAACTTTTGTTCTAGTAATGAAACAGCGACCCCCAACCGCGGCAAGGTCCCAACTAGAATTTTTTTAGTTAGCACCTTGATGAAGCTTTGGTCGATCTCCTAGAATGCTTTCATGCGGTGAAATTCTAGAAACTTTCAGGAATTTCGCTATCATAATTAAAACGAAACTAGAGCTATCAATAAAATTTGAAAAAGGTAGTAAATCCAGAGATTCAAAATTCTTTGAAACTCTGGAAATGTCTTTTAACTTCATGATTTAGTGTCAACATGATGAAAAAATTAGTTCCACGAAAACCTCTATAGGTAAAAGAAACTTACCAACTCTTATTTCAACAGATTTTTCCAAACTTTCGAAGCGTTCTGTTAATTTTGTAATCATTCCTTGCAAGTACTTCGATTCCTGTAGAAAAAAATTTAAAAGGTGCACAACAATTACGACAAATTCTCCAAAAGTCTGAAATTCCATAATTCGTGCTCTTCTACTCAACATATATAACTAATATTTAGGTCAAACTACACTCAAAATTTATCGTAAATTGCCCTCCGACAGAGCTGATTATTGGTAAAAAGAAATTATAATCACCTGATCTTTGTCTATTATGATTTTCTTCAGTTCTTTCATTTGATTCTCAGAGTGTGCTAGAAACTCCTAAAAACAAGAAAGCAGTAAGCTAAATAAAATAAAGTCAACGAATCAATAAAAATATTCAAAAAAACTAACTAATCAGGCTTATTTGAGACTATTTAAGAATAATTTCTTACTTTCATTCCTTCGAAACGACAAGCTTTTAAATGTTCAGCTAGCTCGTCTGATGTCCCCTCGAAAGTGCAACTAAAAATATACAAGTTTTATAATCATCGTAATGAACACATATAAACAAATGATGTGATTACAGTAAACTCTCGATAAGTGGGACTCCATACAAATCGCTCTAGTAACATTCGCTTAGTGGAACTGTTCGTTTTGCTCCTTTCAGAGCTATTTCATACAAAACACTTCGGATAACTGGCACTTTCGCTAAGTGGGACATTTTCTAATTATTCGCTCTATGTTTTTGATTGGTCCCTTCATTATCCCTCTTATCGAGATATACTGTATTTATCCAGGATAGATAGCTTCTTCAGGATAGTAGCACATGAAAACAATTTCCTATCTCTTTAGAATCTTCTAAACTATTGTACTTTTTTAGCTACATCAACTAATGAATTATGAAAAATTTCCGATGGGTCTCTGCTTTTGATGAAGCGAATAAATCAATGTTAGATATTTCCAGCGGCAGTTTTTTACAGACTCAGAGAAACCAGAGATAAAAAGAGACTTTGGTTCTCCTCCTAACGAGAAAGATGAACTCTTACCTGAATCGTGAATGTGGACAGCGTGTGTGTTTGCATTCTGTTAAATGTTTTTGAAGATCCTGAAACATAAAAAAGATATTTTTCCGAACAAAAGGAATGAGGAAAAAAATTGAAACAAAACAATGCAAGTTTATGTCTAACTATCTACATTACCGTCAAAAACTTTTGCAAAATAGCCAAAAAGTATTCTTAATAGTGTGTTTTATTATTTTCCTTCTTCAAAACCATTACAAGGAAAAGCCATCCGAAAAACAATAATTCAATTTCATGTTCAGTTCCTATACCAAAAGGCAATATTTCTATCCTCAGATGAAATTTATTGAATGAATTTATGAAAATATTAGTTTGCCTTCGCCATGCAATAAAAAAGGGCAGTATTTGTTGTCGATTTTTTCGAGATTACATAAACTTTTTTATAAAAAACTAAGCAAAGGCAAAAACATTCATAATAACCAACATACCATTTCGATAAGGAGAGGACATAATGAACTGTTTGGACACTGCACAGGTGCATACCGGCAATTCAATTCGTGCTCTCTAAAAGAAAACCATAAAAATATGAAATATGCAGAGAAAAACGTTACGGTCTACGGGAAAAAGGGGGCTTTTATACTGTGATCATACTCCAACCGCTGGCAAAACCACTAAAAAACGTCTACAGAGGTCATTTCTGTTTAAGGGACACGCAAATTGGGTGTCGCTTAAATAGAAATGCACTCCTCCGCAGATTTTTGAAAGGTAAACAAGTAAATTATGGTTGGCTTTATGTTTTCCCATAGACCGTCACAAATTTGACTGAGATTATTTCAAGTCAGGTGAACATTTTTTTATACAAGCATTACGTACCTCCATGGCCTTCCGATTCTTAATACACAGATTTTTATGAATCTTTAAGAAGTTGGCACCTGAACAACACCTTTAGAATATTCTCGATTTTGAGGGATTTGAGCCTGATATATTTGTTAAAAAAAGAATTCTTGTGTATTTTTGTAGGGTACAGTGTTGAAAGAAGATATTTGACAAACCTTCTGACGTTTAGTTTCATTGTTTCAGGACAACCTATGCAAAATAATTTAAAATATATTTATTAACAATACTCAAATCTAAGATACTCCATTCTGGACAAATCGGATAACACCCAAATTGCATTGGGTATTCCCGCCAATCGCTGTTAGCTAAATATAATTTTCCGAAAGTAATCTTAAGTTTTATCAACTTCAAAATAGTCATAGTTAAATATAGAAGTATGTTTGTTTACAAGGAAAAGATAAAGATAAGCATGGGTCGGATAGCTCAGTCGGTCGAGCGCTCGCCTCGCAATCGAAAGGTTCCTAGTTCGAACCCCACCATGTCTACTTAACACATGATTAGTAGCATAGTGAAGTTAATCTGATCGATGCAGTAAGTTACTGGGAGCTGATGCTAGGTGTGGCGCTCCGCCTCAGCAATAGATATCCCTGGTCTAGCGCAATCGAAAAGGGGATAGACTCCCTCGTTGTACGGCTGATACCTACACTAGGTCTCTCCAACCTTCTTAGTTACTTACCTACTTACTTACTGTTTGTTTAAAAGGAAAAGATCAGTACCGAATCCCTTTTCACCGCATAAAAGCATTTTAGGACCAATGCTTCATCAAGGTGCCAACTAAAAAATTTCTAGTTGGGACCTTGCCTCGGTTAGGGGTTGCTGTTTCTGAGCGGTCATGGTTGAATGGCCTTTTAATAATGCAGATACAAGGAAACAAACTGCACACAACTTTAATTTTGGTTCAACTGTCAACAATGTAATTCTAGTGAGTTCTTAAATACCAAAATCCAGTCGGGGAAGGACCGCTTACTTGTCTCTTTAAGGGAAGAGTTGCTAACCTAAAGGAAACACTATGTGGTTGATAGAAACGGAGACCGATCAGTAGCCTCTCAGAATAACATAACCGTTAACGAAAATACCAAAATCCAAAAATTCCAATCGGGAAGAGATCGCTTTCTGGTCCCTATAAAGGAAGGGATAACGTCCTGATCACCTAAAAGAAACACTAAGCGGTCGATAGGGACGGAGACCGGTCGGTAGCCTCTCAAAAAAACATGACTGATTTCAACTATTTTTTGAAAACGATATAATATAGATACTGATAAGAAATTTACCATTGGAGTTGATTTCAAATTGCCCAGGTACACCATTTGATGCAGGTGAACATCCATATTTACAATGTACCAACAATTCACCCACTTGCTCTTGTACCTAAGAGAATTAGAATAATTCAATACTCAAAATACAAACAACCAAGTTCAGACTATTTTCCTTAAGTCTGTAAAATGACACCAAATCAATGAAGGTAAAAAAAAGAAAACTTACAGCAATATTTGCAACGACAACCGATAAATGGGTTCCGTCAGTTGGACAAGTTTCTAAAAGATGACGTATAGTTCCTCAATACTTTGTTTATTAGGAAAAAAGATTATTTTATAATTAGTCGTAATTATTTTATGCAAAACTTAAAATTACAAAATATTTTACCTTGCGAAGATAAGACACATGAACGACAAAAAGTATGCTAAAAGAGAAGAAACAACAACATTTTTCACATTTCTTTAGACTTTAGAAGTTAATTGTGAGTTAGTTCACCTACCATTCTCCTAACCCTTTAACTGTAATGTCGATTTATTTGGCATGTATTTAGAAAAGTTGACTGCATATTCTAGGAGTTCGATTCGTACCCTGGGGAGACGTCTGCAGTAAGAAAATCGTCCAAAAGTTACGTCTCAACATTATAAGGGTTAATAGCGAGGTTAAGCAAACCAAAATCTACGACGCACCGGCAGCCGAACTTAGACACTGATCGATTGTGCTGCTGAAAGTTGCTTGGCATGCTAATTTCCAGAAGGCCTGCGCAACGTTTTACGTCGTAGATTTTGGTTTACTTAACCTCGCTAATAAAAATATAGAGAAGAGTTGACATACTCCACAATTGGTAATGATGGGTTCACGAAATACTTTTCGGCATAGTTTACATAACAACTTCTCTGAGATCGGCTCACAAAACAATGTATCTTCCTAAAAAATACAAAGCAGAAAAATCAAAATCAAAATCATCAAACATGTCTTTTAAAACAGAGATGCTTGTGTATTCATGAGTGAATAAATTCCAATCCTAAAAACGTAAGATTTCGATCAATGCCTAGATAGTTTCTAAGGTTATTTATTTGTAAAATTCGACATCTGTAAGCTAGCGGACCAGGAAAATAGGCTCGACTTGAAGAAATTTCGAGATAAGAGGCTCCAAAACTATAGTCAACCCAGCCGTTAAAGCATCCATTTTGTCAAATTTCGATCTAAAGCTAGGATGAGTGCCACGCCCCCGGTATTACAGTCGTGTCCCATGCCTCTGGTGGTACTGACACCAAACAGGGATAGGATGAAGTGGTCAGCAGCTTTAAATATAGGAATTGATGTGTCCCGATTGATTGGGCTTGTGGTTAGTGTGGAGATCAAATGGGAAAAACGTTCTCCCTCTCCTTTTAGTGGTCTAGGTATTGAAGAGGGGGAGGGGGGCGGCGCGGTGAGTACAAAAAAGTGGACTATTCAATGAATACATACAGGAGTGTCAAGTTGTATTTCCGTCCTGATATTTCGAAAACTTTGTGACGAAAGGCCACCACCACCATCAGATCGTGATCTTTTGTGTTGCTGAAAACAAAAATAATTAAAACTAATATAAAATCTGGAGCTGCTAGACAACTTCAAATATTTTGACAGTGCATGAAAATACGAAGATGAATCGTTACAGAAAATCAAGGCAATGTAACTCAAAAACTGTATCCGTCCTGTATCCGTCGGTTGAGAACAACAACAATCAATAGTAGTTGAAGTGGGAATAGAAAATAGAAAATGCTTCGGCCAGGATCGAAGATAATACGTCAACTTCAATGAGATCACACAATATTTCTAGGATCCAAAAATCCAGTCATAAGAGAATTTAAGACAAAACAGTTGTTATTTACTTTCAAGGAATCATTACTGCCAGCAGCTGCCGGTAAAGCCGACCCAATCGTTGCAGGTGGCAATTCCCTTGATTTCCGGTCATACTCCAATTCTTCTTGACGGTACATGGTTGCGTCGGAATTACCACCATGCAGATAGTTTTTTGTGTTGTTTGGTTGATAGCTGGAATCTTCAAGAAATGATTTATATGTATAACATTTACGTGATGTACTTTGATATTTAAAAATTTCAGGTTTCCGTATTTCAATAACATTTTATGTTTATTAAAGTCATCAAAATTAGCTTGAATTCATTTCGTCGGCCCAAATTTTCGTCACCTCCAGAATTTTTCGTCACTTAGGGCAGACATTGAGTGGGTCGTAAAGGTACTCATTCTCACTAAGTGGACACATTAGCGTATCTAGGGTAGGTCGCGCAACTCAGGAGGAGAAATAAAGAGTCATTAAATGCCATCTTCTGGTACACCAGCACAAAGAAAATTGACTTTTAAAGGCCTTAATGACTCTTTTATTCTCCTCCAGTAAGCGCAACCTACATAGGTAGGATAGGTCGGTTTTGAACCTGAACCTGTAACGTTTCGATTATCAGACTGGTGCTTCATATCGATTGAGTTAACCAACTTTGTTTCTTTCCCACTGACTTTACATGGTCTATGACGATAATGGAGAAAAAACAAAAATGTATACAATCACTTACTACCAACTGATGTATTTGAGATGGACTTAGAATGATCCAAAGCCGTTGTTCCGTATGTATTCTAAACAAGAAAAGTGTGAATAAAATATCAAGAAGATGTCTATTTTTATACAACAGTTGTCGACCGAAGTGGAGAATGACCTATTGATCTTTTCATTCATTTAAGATAATTTTTAACAAATAATTATGATCCGATAATTTACCCAGGATAGTCTCTTCAGTTCTTCATGAACTGCTATCAATGAGGATCCTGCCTTCTTGGAAACATTTCAGGGAACAATGCAAAATTAACAGTGATTGGTGAAATTCACTACCGAAAGCCTGGCAAGGGACCGCAAGAGATTTGAACCCTCGTTCAAGCGACCAGCGCCTAACCGCTTGGCCACGACTCCACATGTTTTGACAGATCTCTTACAACCATTGTATACACAGGCTTTTTGTTTTTAGGAACCAAATAAGTAAAAGCTACCTCGTGGATCATTTGAGCGAATATATCGTAATTTTGGCTCTTAATTTACTCTAGTTCTAATTTCAAATTCCCTAATGAATCTACATAATACAAAAAGCTTATTAATAACGATTTTTTTAGGATCCAAAAACAATTTTGATGGTCCTTGACATTTGCGTGCAATAACAAACTAAGTTATTTAATAGGTGTAACGTCAATGTTAGAAAAAGTTGGCAAAAAGAGACCATGTTGAAGTTTAGTAGTAAAAACTTTTGCCGATTTTTTTACCAATAAGGTATGAAAAAAGGAAGATTTTTATGGTTATTCATATATTATTATCCTTCTAGTACAAGAATAATAATAATAACAATAAAGATAATAATGATAATATATGAATACCATAAAATTGTTTCTTTTTATATCATAAATACATTCATATGAAGTCTCTTTGAAAAAAAAAAGTTAAAAATCTCACCTCTGAACTATAATACGTATTTGAAGGTAGATGGCGTATCACTGGCTTCTCGTTCGATTCACGCCACCGATTCGATTTTCGATTAAGCTTTTCTTGATATGCTTTGGCAATGCTCCCAGGAGGATCGGATTCGCCACCACTATCAGTGTCCGAATGACGAAACATCGAATGATATTTGTCCGAACTTGTACGTTCTCCAAGTTTTTTTTTAGTTTTAATATTAGCCTGTATATAAAATGTTTTATTTCATTTCACTTTCAATAAAAGTTAAATTTCATTGTTTCCTATATTGTGTTGTGCCTACATTGCACATTTCGAAATACTTTCGTCAGAGAAAATTTTGCGAGAATCTTTCAGAAAACAATAAAACTGATGACATGCAGAGAAATTGAATAGTACAACCATTTTTAACTTTTCGATTTTTTCCACCCACCCCCCCCCCCGCCCCCACCCCTTATTTTCAACCTTGCTGCCCATATAAATATTACTTAACGCCTTTTTTACAGAGAAAATATATTAAGCTAAGAATCTTTTGAATGAATGAAAGAAAGATTACGCTGCATTGCAATTTTCCTATAAAAACAGTGTCCCTTATGAACCCCCTTTGATAATTCCAACCCCCTATTATTAGTATTTTGTACAATTTCCAACCAACCTCCCCCCCCCTCCACAATGATTCCGACCCTTTCCTCCATTATCAACATTCAATAAAAGTTCCAATTCCCCCTACCATTCGGAACACGAGGGTACCTTATCGGCCCTTTTTACGCCGGCCCTTATTTAACGCCGGTCCTTTTTACGCCGGCCCTTAATCCGCCACTCACGAATTTTGGGATAACGCCATTAAGGGCCGTGTCTAACGCCAATT
>JAUBWS010076954.1:1092-13062 GCA_032270445.1 Darlingtonia californica
ACTCCGGAATAGACGCGCCCCCCCCCCCCCCCCTGCGGCAATTAATTTCTCGAAAATTTCTCCACCCAGGACATTCTTATTCCAACCCAGGGGCAGGGGCTTTCGGTAACGTCAATCATCAGACCGTTTCTCTTTTCTGATTATGTCGAGGGAAGAATTTGCACGAGATAAAATTTTTACCCAAGTTATTTTTATGAAAGATTTTTTCAAAGATGTTATTCGCGAAATTCAGGGAATCTGAAAATTAGCCTAAGAGGTCAATCTTGAGGACCTTGGTTTGCGAAAATATCTTCTATGACAACGCACGCGCCTTCTTACTGGAAATAAGCCTAAAAATCGTCAATATTGAGGACCTTATTTGCAAAAATATCTACAACTACGTGCTTTCGTAGTCTGTTCTCTAAGTGCTCTCGCTAACAATATGATTTGATCATTGACCCAGGATAGCCTCTTCAGTTTTTCATGAACTGTTATCAAATAGGGTCCAGTCTACCTTCAAGCACCTCAGGGCACCATACAGAAATAACACGTATTGGAAAATTTCACTACTGAAAGTCTCGCAAGGGTGTTGAACCGGGGACTCGGCCAAGTTTTGTCTAATATGTGACGATCTATGGGAATTGGGGACATAAAGCCAACCATAATATTTACTTGTGTACCTCTCAAGATCATGAAAAACGTCTGCGGAGGAGGTCATTTCTATTTGCTTAAATAGAAATACACTCCTCCTCCTCCACAGACGTTTTTTAGTAATTTTTCCAGCAGGTTGAGTATGATTGCGGTTAAAATGAGCAAGCCCCCTTTTCCCATAGACCGTCACATATAAGTTTAGTTCGGCTAGACACCAGTTTTATTTGTTATCCTTTCAGCTTGGTATATCATCCACAGCAGGTGTAGGGGTAATGCTTCTAACATCCCCCTTCATGTTTGTGTTCACGAAGAAATTGAAAACATTTGCTGAGCGACTGATGACAGATAAAGACGAAAGAGTAAAGGTATACCCCAGTCATTAAATGCTCCAATGAACGACTACATTAGGAGTGTTTCCAGCCACTTCTATCGTAGTGGTCGAAAATTACATGTCACTGTAATAGACATCTACGCTTTTGGCAAAACGTATGGAAAACTTTGTTGCGAACCTCCAGGAATTTCGTTGCAAACTATTATTAATTATTATTATTCGGAATGGGGGGGTGGGGGGGTGCAAAGTTGCAACAAGTCTTTAGATTTCAAATTTATTCAGCCTCAATACTTTTTCAGCCTTGATACCCCCTAAAACTAGATATGAATTAGGTTTTACATTACTACTGAGTATTGTAATCGCAATTTGTAAAAGGCCCTCGGCAGAAGTACAGAGCTCTCCAGGCTAAATATTTTGCAGGCTGGGATATCTGAAGTTAAATTAACTTCCCCCATTAATGATGTTATGATAAATTTCAGATAATGTTCGAATTTTGTCAAATAATTAGAAAGAAAAATCAAATACCATACTTCAATGGACTTGAAAAATCGTAAAAGCTTCCGAAAATGTTGATGAATAGTATTTCTAAGAGTAAAGTTTTCTACCTTTGTGCAGCACAGAACTTCTCAGGCGATGATAATATGGTGGGAATATTTTCTAAGGGCAACGTCCAATCTTCTTGACCGGAACCACAAGAAAAACCATTACCATTTTAAAGCCAGAGTGGTCGCCGGTTCTAGCATACATTGAAGGAAGGGAGTTTAGAAAAATATGAAATTGTTGCAGGATTTTTATTCCGCTGGCCACTCTGAAAGCAGTCAACCACGATCTTGTAAAAACTCTCTTTCTTTTTCAGCTGATTACAGAAGTTTTGAATGGAATCAGGATAATCAAGTTCTATGCTTGGGAAAAACATTTTGAAAATGAAATTTCTCACGCAAGGTAAACTCTTTGTAACGGCTTTCTTATCAATACCCCACTTCTCCGTGTTTTATTTTCTCGTCTACCTACAAGCGCCGATACAGAGGTGTAGCAAAATTTCAGGAGGAGAGTGAATAGTTGTTAAAATGTCATTTTGAATTGTCAATATTAAGAGATGATTAATATTTTGGTAAAAATACCGCTATGATTTAGACCGGTGTCAATTTGAGTGAGTGAAAAAATAAATTGCAATCAGGGGAACATATTAGTTAAATGTTTCAGTTGGTTAAATGTTTCCCTGTCTTTCATGCTAATTTTTCCCCGAATTTTCTTCCAATAAACCACTAACTCTCATATTTATTTCTGCTTTTCTCAGAGCCGCAGAGATGAAGAGCTTGAAGGGTTACAATTACACACGAGCATTTGCGATGTCAGTTTTCAACACAACCCCTTTACTTATCGCAGTCTCGACTTTCGCTTTATATATTGGCCTTGGGAATCAGTTGACTGCAGCTAAGGTTGGTAACGAATGGTGTTTTCAAGATGCAACATTGCGTCTCCTTAAGATTGTTTCTTAGTTGCAGAGTTTAAGACGAACCAACTTAATATACCTTGCACTGTCAAGTTAGTTGTAGATTTTGAAGTTTGAAGGACACATATCTATTACATATGGATAGATAGCGCCATGCTAGTCTGATTTGACCGTGGCTCTCATCTGAACTGCCCAAAGGTAGCACGCATGGGTGGGCACACATTTAGATACCGTGAAATTTGACACTTGTAGCCAATTGAACCCTGGCTACGTAATTAGCAGTGAAAGTGACCATACGTCTGTTTAATAGCTAGGAACTGTTCCCTGCTCCATGCTCCACCCGTCATCGGATGCCTAGGTCTCAATAGGGGAGAAAGCACTGTAGAAGAAACCTTCATCCATGTACAATACAAGCACGAGTCTTCCTCGAAACCACGCATTTCTGCGGTTTTTACGATATCCCCAACTGCTTTTAAGCGGAAGTCTTCAATCCTCCAAATTCAATTTTTTATATTAATGATAAATACCAACGTGGTTTATTCACATTCATGCTTTCTTTTAAATACAGGTTTTCACAAGTATAAGTCTTTTCAGCATACTCAACCGACCTTTCAACTTGGCATCGTGGTCACTAAGTCGGATGACAGAGGCCTGGGTTTCAGTGAAAAGAATCGAAAAGTTTCTATTTATGCCTGAGGTTTCTGTAGATGATTATTATACGTATTTTGATTTCAGTAAGTATTATTTCCTTCTCGTCTGTAAAGACCGTTCCGCGGTGCGTGCAAAAGATTACGTAATGTTTCGTTTGTTTTGGTTCCTCTCATAATGGTGGCAAACACATTACGTCATAGAACGATTTTTTGATAGTGGAGCCGTGGCCGAGTGGTAAGGCGCTGAGCTTAAAACTCAGAGGTCCCGAGTTCGACGTGGGTATAAGGCCTTCGGTGGTGAAAATTACCTCACCAGAATTCACAAGGTTCAGTGTAGGTGTTTCACAGGAAGGCAGGACCCTCGTTGATAACAGTCCCAAAAACGGAACTGAAGAGGCTATCCTGGGTAAACATTCGTAAGTAATGAATAATAATAATAATACTTGATCCCACTGGTTTATTCCGCGCTTAGCCCTTTCTATGACGTCATGTTGTCCGCATTGAAATTTTTCAGTGGTGCGTGGCTCTCTCGTTATAAAAGAATTAAGAGTCCCATTGAGAAAGATATAAAAGCTCACTAGTCTACCTATAAAGCGGACACCATCGGTGCAAAAAAATGTGTCTGCTTTATAGAGATGTCCGCTTTATAGAGATTATACTAAAAATTTTAGACAAATAGCAACCGCGAGCGGGATAAGGCCCAAAGATCCTAGTCCAGTACTGGGCTGAAATAAAATTCGAGAAGACTTTTGAAAGTTTGGACAAAAAGATACCTAAATGTTGTAAACAAATGATGAAATATTTTACGTCTTTTTATTTATATAAACGTGTCCTTTTCAGTCCATTTTTGCATTATAGAGCATCATTTTAAGCTAAAATTATATTTGGTGCAGAAAAAAGTGTCCGTTTTTGTAGAATGTCAGCTTTATAAGTTGCCGCTTCATAGAGGCTTTTCTAAGTGAGTTTGACTGTAAATCAGTCCGTTCCTTTACTTACTCAGTCTTTTAAGGAGGTGTCCACTTTACAGAGATTTCACTGTATTATGTACAATAGAACCAGAAGACAGAAACGAGAACATTCTCGAAGTAGACAATGCAACATTTACCTGGAAGAAGGCGAAAGAAGATGAAACGGAAAATGATGAAGCAAAAGAAAAGGAATCAAAAGAACTGGTCCATGTCACATCAGCATCCAAAAAAGAGGGAAGTGAAACACAAAACATCGAGGCTACTCCGTTCAGTTTATCGAATATTTGCTTCGCTGTTAAAAAGGTATAAACATCTTAAGATACATTACACTGTTTGAACTATTTCCCTTTACCTATGGTCTGTCGGTATTAATTCACAACCCAGTGCGTAAAAAATATAAATGTACCTATGGACTATAGCTATTTGTTAACAACCCAACACTTTAAAGAAAATATGGTACAGGTGATCTATCGATATTCGTTGAAACTCCCGTGCTTCAAAATTGGAATTGGAAAACCGGGTTGGAATTTATATGTTCTTTCGATTTTCGATTTGATTTTAGGGCTCTTTTGTTGGCATCACAGGGAGAGTTGGCTGTGGTAAAAGCTCTGTTTTTGCTGCGTTGACGACAGAAATGGATAAAGAAAGTGGTGCGGTAGGTACTCTACACATACAAATCCATCAAATTCATAGCTTGTACCTACAGCCTGTGAAATCTCTTATTGAGGACGATGTAGTACGATCCTGTTCTTTTGGAAATGACTTGTCTTAACCCTTTGGCTACGCTGTGTTTTTGGAAAATGTTACACTTTCTAGACTTTCAACTTGAATTTCTGGAATGAGATAAACTAGTTAAGTTTGGTACCGAAAGAAAGTTATTTTTATGCTCTTTAAAAGCTCGCTGGGTTATTTGTACCAATTCTGAATGGTTTACAAGTCATGGACTTCCAAAGACATAGTGGTATTTTGGTCAATTTTTGACGGATATGTGCGTCCTTAGGGCTCAAAGGGTTAAGATTTAAATTATATTATTATAATGCCCCTCTGTTGTTGCTATTGTTTTTGCTGTTGTTATTTTGCTTCATTGGTGTTCACCCCTCTGATTTGGTTTTACGATTTGAGTGATCTCTGTCCTTCTTATTAGCTTTTACATAAAAAATTTCCATTTAAAGGAAAGCAAATGATTTACATACTAGAGCTGTACCGGGCCTTGAAATTCGGCAGTGACGTCACATTGGCGTAAGAACAAGGTTATAACGATACCTACGAGCCTATCATACCTGTTTTACCTGTTTTTATTAGGTTTGCGTTCCTTCAAATTTTGGCGGATTCGGATTTGTGTCACAGGTTTGAGTTTGATTTATTTCGTCTTGTTTTTTCAAAGCGTCTACATTTTGGCTCTTAATAACCTCTTTACTCAAGTACACTCGCATATGCTGGCGATGAAACTATCCACTTTGAAGTCTTTAGATTTACAAGTAAGGACCTAAAGTTTTCCGAATCTGTTATTATCAGAAAAGTGATTATTATTAATTTTCAATGACATCTTCATACCAATTCGTTAGACAGGTTGTTTTCGCCTCGGATGACCTTATTTGGCATATTCTGAGTGGCCGTTTAGGACTTGAATTCCTTGAATTGTCCTGAAATGTTCTTGAATAATGCCTATTGTTTCAGGATGGTTCTTGAGTTGTTCTTGAATTCAGAATGTCTTAACTAAGATTCAGGTTGCGACTTTTCTGATATTTTTCAAGATACTCATAAATCCCATTTCTATCTTCTGAGAGGGTCATAATATTCTTTGTAAGTAAGATTTCTGGTAGTCTATCAGATATACCGCTCCGTGCTTTTTGCCCTCCTTTTGGTCTATAGGCTAACGTCCAAAACCGAGTATGTTAAAATCGTAAAATGCGGAGCATTTGCAGCAGCTATTTCTACCACAACAATAGTATCACCACAAAAACATGAAAAATAGCCAATCACGTCGCTTTGTTACGCGCACTATTAACCAATCAGCGTGACTATTTTTAACAATCGAAGTTTACTGTTTATAGTTTTCAGGCTTCTAAATTACTTACCTTTGGACGTTAGCCTTTAGACCAAGAGAAGGGCAAAAAAGCCGGGAACGGTTTATCAGATAGACTAGATTTCTGATTGCTCCCCTTCTTTTTTCAGGATACTGCCGTAAACATGGCTCCTCTCGCGCGTCCAATACATGTTCTTAAAAATTCTGTTCTGGAATCTTTTTTGAAACATACTTTCTTATTTAGTTCATGTGATTATTCATCCAGGATAGTCTCTTCAGTTCTTCATGAACTGCTATCAACGAAGGTCTTGCCTTCCTGGAAACACCTCAGGGTACCATGCAGAATTAACAGTGATTGTTGAAATTCACAACCGAAAACCTCGCAAAGGATTCGAACTCGGAACCGCCATTCAGAGGACGAGCGCCTTAACCACTCAGCGATGGCCCTAAAAATCGGCCACGGCTCCAATTATAATTTCACACACTTATTTCTTTGTTTTTAACACGACAGCTATCTGTTCATTTTTGTTTTTCATCAGGAATCGTGGATCCAAAACATGACAGTTCGTGATAATATTTTGTTTGGTAAAGAATTTGACGAAGAAAAATATGACACCATTCTTCACGCATGTGCATTGAAAGAGGTAAGTTGTTCTGGAAATTGTTTAGTCAAAGAGAGCTGTGACTTTAAGGGTTCATAACATTTAATTAATTACTTAGTAATTAGTTAATTACTTTTTTTTTCTTATGAAATTTTCACTTTTTAAAGGTAGAGGCATTAAGGATAATTTGGTGCAACTCGATTCTGCATTTCGTATATTTCGATTACTTTGGATTACAGTCTTTTGTGTTGCATAAATTTAGTTCAAGAAATTTTCGTAGATAGCCAATTTTGCACGAATCTTGCTAAATTGATCGCAAAATATTCTCCTTTTTTGAAGCAAAAATAAATAAATAGCCTACCTTATGTGCCATTTACTATAACATTTACAGGACATAGAAGTGTTACCTGCAGGTGATAAAACGGAAATCGGTGAAAATGGGATCAACTTAAGCGGTGGTCAAAAAGCAAGAATTTCGTTAGCACGAGCTATGTATCAGGTAATGATTCTTTAGAATTTTCTCCGTGGTAAAGATTTTGAATCATTCCTAAATAGATCAATCTTGTTTTTTAACAGCAAACAAGAATGACATGAATTTTGTAAAGAACTAAAGACAATTTCCAATTTTTTTAGGACAAAGAGATTTACTTACTGGACGATCCCTTGGCTGCTGTTGATGCGCACGTGGCTGCTCATATTTTCCAATATTGCATCATGGGATTGTTAAAAGATAAGACCAGGTGAAAATCCTTTTTTGCGAAGAAAAAAAATTATGAAAAGGGCATTTTTTGAAAACAGAAAGTTTGGACAAACTCCTCAAATTTCTCAAAATTTACCTTCATTTGTTAAAATTACGACCCCTAAAGGGGATGAAACGTAAGTTTCATAATTCTACGACGCTTGGCGGGACTCGGAAGGCTGACAAATCATACTTTTATAGACGGCACGTACCCTTATGGTATATAAAGAAATTTCCAAACCTTTTTCATGACAACATCGCGGAACCATGCTGTTTTAGAAAAGAACATTCCCTAAGTTTGTGTCAATCATCGATCTTCCCAAATTTTAACGTTATAAATAATATTATGTTACTAACCACCAAATGTTAATAGAAAAAATCCTGAACTGACTGTCTCACCTTGACGGAACTTCTTGTAAAATGGGCCCTATAAAATGTACTTAAAGCTGTTATTAACTCTAATTGGAAACATGAATTTTTAACAGTCTTGCGTCTCTTATAGACACTTCCTTCCCCAGCGGCGGATCTAGAAGATAAGTCGCACGACCTACCGTAGATACGCTACTGGTTCGCGGTCATTCAAAAGATCTTATATTTCTTGAAATAACTTCTCACCTCTCAGCGTTCTCGACATGCTACTGTTCGACAGTGGTTAAATTTATTGAGATTTTATTAAAGATGCTCGATCTTAACGGGTTACATATATTTATTTGGAGTGACTTACCCACGATAGCCCCTTGACTTCTTTTTAAACTGTTATTAATGAAGGACTTAGGCTTTACCGTTTGCCTTCCTGGAAACAGCTAAAGGAAACCTTGTGGAATTAACGGTGAGATAATTATCACCACCGAAAGCCTTGTACTGGTGTCAATCCCGGGACATCTGAGTTCAAGGCTCGGCAGCTTGGCGTGCAACGGAGCCACAAAATATGATTTTGTTCTTCATTGTTTTGATTATGTTGTTTTCAGAATTCTTTCCACTCATCATTTCAAATATTTACAAGCGGCAGACCTGTTGATTCTTATGAAAGATGGAGCGATCAGTTCCCTTGGGGATCCTGCAGAAGTGTTGAAGGACGAGAAGATGTTTGAAATGGTACAACGATATGGTAAACCACAAGTAAATGAAAAGGAAGATGAAGAAGAAGAAAATGTAAAGTACACTTATCTTATTCGGGGAAAACAACGCGAGAGAATTTTTGTGAAATTTGCCCTCTTTCGCGAAAGTTAATTGTCGCAAAATATTTCAAATCATCAATTCGCGAAAGTTAAACCAGTTATCTCTTTCCCGTGTTTTTCCTTTTCGAAAAATTTCTTCCCTGTGTAGTAAAATTCATCTAACAAAATTTTTTGAAATGGTCGCTTTGCGAAAATTAATTTGCACAAAATTTTGTGAGATGCTTATTCGCGAAAGTTAATCCAAAAAGTTTCGAAAGTTTTTCTCTCTTTACTCTCTTCTCTGGTGTTTTTTAAGCGTTTAACAAGTTTACATTGACTCTTCGCAAGCTTGACAAGTTTTTGTTTTTCTTGTATGTTATTATATTTGATTTGATAATTTTTTGTTCCATTCATTTTAGAAGGACAGTAAAGATGATAAAGATAGCAAGACAAATGGTAGGTCATGCAACAATTCTATTCTGTGCATATAATTGCTAGTAATACAGAATAACCGTAAAGAATAACACATCTGTTTTTAATATCTACTGATAATTGGGTTGATTAAACTCCAATCGATTTCCGTTTATAATTTACATAAAAAACATGAAAGTAGACTTGAAAACACATTGTATACAATAAGGAAAGCACCTGTCTAGTGTCGGAACAGCTCCGGAGACAGGAGGTTAGATCTTGGGGGTAGGGGCACTGTTGGAGTTTAGATTCACCAAAATCGCCACTCTGGTTGTGTAGATATTTTTATAAAATGATGTAATGATGAAATAATTCTGGTTGACGCAACAAATTCTGGGGAGGGCAAAAGGGGGCAACGGCAAGTTTGTAATATTGCGAGGGGGGGGGGAGTGCCAAATACATTTACGCAATTTATATATATTTAATTCAATCTTTGCTTTTGCACAGGCACCCTTGTCGAAGAAGAAGAAAAGGCGAAGGATGCAGTGGATTTTGAAGTATACAAACAATACGTCAAAGCTACCGGAATATTTGTGTTCAGTGTCACCGTTTTCGGTGTCTTCATAACCATAGGTAAATTGTTGCTACTTTAACTCATATATGACCAAGTATTTTTCAAGAAATTCAATATTTTTGGACTTTCAGGTTTATTTCATGACCGGGGACCGCTCCCTGGTGCATGGGTCGCGGAGCTCCTAGGTGTATACCCAGGGGTTTAGGACCGTAAAAAGAAAGTGTCTCGCATATGGTACACTGGACGAATATGGGTCAAACGACATGCTACAATTGCCTACAAAAATGCTAAAAATGAGTAATTTTTAGCCGTTTAACCCATATATGATCAAGCGTTTTTCAAGAAATTCACTGATTTTTGGACGTTTATTTCATGACCGGGGGCCGCTCCCTGGTGCATGGGTAGCGGAGCTCCTAGGTGTCTACCCAGGGGTCCAGGACCGTAAAAGAAAGTGTCCCACATATGGGACACTGGACTAATATGGATAAAAGGAACGCAGGTTACACAACCGATTTTAAAAACTTTTTTTTTAAGTTCTAAACAGTTATTTCATGCGATATTCATGGCATCATACAGTATTATACAAATTTTCTTTCTTTCTCGAAGCTCCCCCTATTGAAGAATTTCACGTTATCGATCTAATGTCCTCTGGTTTTTGTCTCTCCAGGGAGCTATTTCGAGCAATATTGTTTATTTACGAAATTGTACAATACCATTTCTTTGTCAATAACCCTAATATTAAAAATAAATCCATGGTATATACCTGATGTCCTCTTGTTTTTCTCAAGCATCTAGTTTGGTGGCTATTTGGATGTTTATTTATAACTTCATATTATAAAACTGGGCTTTCCTTAAACGTTCCTTCCCTCCTATTGAAAAATTTCACGATGTAGACCTGGTGTCCTCTAATTTCTCTCTAGCATCCAGTTTGACGGCTAATTGGTGGTTAGCGTACTGGACAGGAAACGTCGCTCCAAAACCCTCAGATCAACACAAGAATGTGACTGCTGCAATCAACTATGTTAATCTGTGGTCGTACTCATCATCATCACCGTTTCACGACACTGGAGAATATTCGCATGCTATTCCGACGACTTTGTGGTATGCCTCAAAGGATGATAGTAAAGCAATCCAAGAAAAGAATTGGAATTTCTATCTTCCAATGTATATTGCTATAACGGGAGTCGGCGTCGTAAGTTGTTGGTTAACTATTAACTCGTAACTATTGGCCGTATTTATACTGAATCGTCTGAGACGAAGAGTTCGTCTAACAAAAGAAATGTCTTTTTTTGACGCATCTATACTGTCGAGTAAATTGATAATTGGGACGATTTATTTGTCTCAGTATAAATACGGCTATTAACTCGTAATTTCTGAGAAAAAAATGCGATATCAAAAGCTGCTTCCTTGCCTTATAACTTTCATAAAGTTAATTCTTTACCTTCTAACTTCCATAAAGTTAATTCCAATTTTTTATAAATTGTTGTTTCAATGTTAAAAATTCGAGTCAATGGTAAACACATTACCATTGCTAAAGAATTTCAACATTTACAACTTTATTCGTTACTGCGTTTTCGAGTTCCTCAGTACCACTTCAGACTTCAGTTTGGTGCTGTCACATTCTGGAGACCTATTTTGGAAACCTTATATTCGAAGCGTATAGAATTTACAGGGGAAGGTTAAGAAAATTTGATTCATTAAGAAAGAAAAACAAGATAACCAAGTTGGACTGGGTAGCACAATTGTCAGAGAGATTTTCTCTCGATCGTTTTCCGTCTACATTTTTGCCATCGACGACTTGTAACCTTTTTTTATCTCATCATTTCAGTTTGGTCAAATTTTGCGCGCGTTCGTCCAAGCGTATGGAAGTATCAAAGCATCCACTGCTCTCCATAAGCGATTGGTTCTTGCTATTTTGAATGCACCAATTGTCTTCTTTGATATAACACCCGTGAGTACTTTTTCTGAGAATTGTTGTTCCTAAAATTCCCATATATTTTTTTGATCGGCTGTTAATTAAAGGAATAGGGACGCGACCAGATATATCTGTAAACGTCCAGCGCTATCTGTATCTCATGTCCACAAAACTTGAAGCTTGACTTTAAAACAGTAGCGTAGATAGATCTCGAATTGGCCAGGTCTAGGATATGTCACACATGCCAGGTTTCATTATATGGAAAGGAAGTCGTTCAATATCATTTTTTCAAAATAGCACAAATTAATTTTTAATGGAGTAAACAACTTATTGCTTGTTCCCTCTTTCTTGACCTACATACTTCTGGGTACGCCACTTGAAAGGGAGTTTTGTGAACTTGGAGTCGTAGTCTTGTCTACTAGTGACCTGTGAGGGCTCTCCCCCTTTGATCCAACTTCGTCAATTCATAAACTCCTGTCACTGAGAGTCAATAATATTTTGCCAAAGCTCTACC
>JAUBWS010076965.1:0-26898 GCA_032270445.1 Darlingtonia californica
AAAAATATAACCGGAGAAAAAAGATTAGAAGGCCAAAACTAGCAGGCCCATCAAATGAAAAATACGGACGACAAAGAGAAGCCTTACAGTGAGCCTCGGAATCAGAAATAGACCTGGATTGAGCAAAAGCAGTGTAACATGGAATAAATTAAATTAAAGATATTTTTATCGCTCAAGGTTTCTTCCCCTCCAACAGAAATAATGTGACTATTATCATCGACACATTCTTGAAACGTTTTCAAGACAGTGGCAGCATTACCTCCAGCCACTTCAAAAATTCCAAGCGCTAAAGTTCTCCGAGATGAAGTAGTTATCAGAAAGGTCTGATAGTGTCTGTGATGTTTTGATGTGCCATCTCCATGAAGACAGTTATCTGTATTTTCCTCAGCTAGCTTCCATTCAGGATCGAATGTCCGACTACTTCTTATTTGTGTTGGTGTTATTATCACTTTCAATTTTACTTTTATTCTTTTTAATATCTTGTGGTCTGTTTTTCGGTTACTTGTTGTTGATCAATTTCTGAATAATCTGATTTTTGCTTGCCAGTTCGTGTCTTTTATTCTCTTTTCGCAGCTCCTCCACGGCCTCTCTTTTTTCACGTTTTGCAATCCCGCTTGTTGTTTGAATATCAATCATCTGTGTAACTTCATATTGCCAATCTCTTTTGCAAATTCTTCATTACTTCCACACTTTCATATATTAAGTCAACAATTTCAACAAGATTATCATTGTTCCGGCCCTCTATTTAATTTATTTGGTCTTTCTTTTCTTCCTCCATAATATTAAGCGGAGTAATGTATTGAACTTCTTTTTTCCGATCTTGTAACAACAGTAGTTTACCAGCGTGAATTTCCTCGACCAGCGATAGGAGTCACAGCGCTTACAAGACACTGCTGATACTGAGTTCGCAACACATATGCATAGCAGAGTCACTCGAACTGCATGGGAGACCATTCACCGGAGTATATTCTCGCAGGTGTAGAACCTCATGAGATCCTCTGCGCACCACAATGACTGGTTTCAACTTCCCATACTCTATCCCAGAAGTGCCGAGTGCTTTGTCTGGTACTTTGTCTTTTATCGCAAAATTATCATCGATCCAAAAAATATTTGCGTTTTGATTGGATGAGTCATCAAAAATGAATTTTACTTTCTGTGCAAATCAAATTTATCATTTTAAAGGGATACATCTTTGGGTAAAGTTTGGTGTTTTAATTGTAAATAGATGTCGAGTTATTAAGAATTTCATATCTATGACGTCCTCAAAAGTGGCGTCACAAACCAGTTTTTCGTCAATATTTTGAATAAGGCATAATTTTTCATCATGGCACAATCTAGGTAAATATCTGTGAAGTATTATCACCTTTCTTTTAAATTATATACCGACTTTGGTGGATGAGTGGAATTGGTAAAAATTAGCTTTTTGAGCCTAGTTTAGCTTATAAAAGTGTTGCTTATAGATAAAGCGTTATTCAGTTTCTATTGAGTTCAAGCATTTTCGACGCAGAGGCGGTGAGAGACACACGTAAGTATAGATAAGCTTAAATGTAAAAATCTGCAAAAAATTGCACATAATAGAAATACTTGCGCAAGTGTCGCAAATGACGATTGTACTTGTTTTGAGCAACAATTTGCGACATGGATCAAACGGATGTTACTGATTTTTTGCAAGATCCTTGTTCTAACAAAAGAGTTGCTCGTATATTTCGATCACACACGTATTCATACATTGATTGATTTTCTTCGAAAAAGTTGCTTTGTAGAAACCTGCAAATGTAGGACTTGTCATCAAATCAAGTTTGTGCAGGAGGACAAAAACAAAATAACTTCTTCCGTAGAAAAAATCGGCAACTAGTGCATGTTACTTTGATGAGTAAACTTTTTGTGCAATAATTTTTTTTAATTTTACGAAAGTTTTATACACCAATGTTGAAACCAGAGTTATTGTTTAGAAATTACTTAGTTTTTGTCAGCTAGCAACTTTTGCTGACCCGTTTTTTTAAATGATGACTTTTTATTGCAGATAAAGTACTAAAATAACTTGATATGGAGTCACTCGCAAAGTGGATCACAAAGTCAATTTTAGAGAAAGCAGAATTTAAGATTGACCACAAATAGAACGCAATTAGCGACACACTTATACGAAGCAGGAAGTAAACAGAGAGTGTATGTCAATTATGACTAATATTAAAATTAACAGCAGCTATTAGTGTCTTTTCCAAACAAGAGAAAAACGTACAACAACAGCCTTATTTTTAGAACTTCTTGTTTGTTCTACCCCATAGTCCTCTCACTGAAAATAAGCAAATAAATGGTTTGTTTCCAAACCTTCGCTTTGAAACATGTTTGAAATTGCAAAGGATTCATGTCTTTTCTTCTAAAAAATTCTGGCTCATTTTTATTGTTTCAGTTTTTTTATTTGTTCAGTTTCAGTTTTTCGTTTTGTAACTCTATTCAGGCCGGGGGGAGCTCCTAGAGACTAAGGCTTAAGAATTGAAATTTTTTGAGTTAGGGCAACCAAAAATTTTGCGGTCGCCCAGTACCAAAATATCTTAAAAATTTCAAAATCTTTACATTTGCTTAAAAATCCACAAATATGTTAAAGAGCATTGCATTATCTTTCAGAAACTTCAAACGGAACAGAAAAATAATTTTCCATTCAAAGATTATTGACATTTTTGTGACTTTGGCAGTTTACGACATATTTTGCAAAATGATGACGTCAGCAAATATCTTATGACAGGTATTTGTTATCTTTCTCTTTTTTTAGCAAGGACTATTTCTGTGCAAAGTTTCAGGGAAATACCGTATGTATATCCGGAGATAGGGGCCATCCCCTCCCCCTGGCTCTGTCGAGCCCCTCAAAGGCCCAGCCTGAATAAGGGTTAAATAGAAAAATTAATTCAAAATGTTCTGCTTTTTGTAAATTCTATTCAACGATGCCAAAACATTTTTTCCTCTACGTGATATTTTGTCCGTTATTAAGTAAAAAGTTGATTAATTGCTTCAGATTTTCGTTTTATTCTAATGATATTAGTAATGCAAGAACAAGATTTAAAAACAATTACAGATTATTAAGTAAACAAATTTGATTAAAAAGAAAAAACTATATCATGGTATTATAAATTAAAGAGAAGTGGAAGTTAATTTCACTCGTTACTGATTTTGAGGTTTCGAGAGGTTTATCCGGTGTCCTCTGATACCGATTTTCCATTTTCAAAACAGATATAAAACAGAGATAGCTAGATTTCTAGCTATCCGATGTCATGCTTTGTTGTCATTTTTATGATCGCTCAGTGATGTATTTTCCTTCGTACAAACAGGCGTTTTCAGCTTCATTGAATTTCAAGTTTCCTGGACAAGCAACACAACCAACAGTCACACCGTTCCAACAGGCAACATATTGGCGCGAGTTGCTTGGATCGTTGATATTTCCACTGAAGTCAGGTCCACGGCCAGGGCATTTGTCTGGACATTGAAAAGTGGTAGCAGGCTGCCATTTCTTGGTGGTAACGCAAGCATCACCTTTACTGTATAAGCATTGGTTACATGTTTGACTGAATTCCAAATTGAGTGGCCAGCAAGGTTGGCAGGAGGCTTCTCCAGCAACACATTGCACAAAGTAATTTCGGTGCGATCCAATAGCATAGTTACCATCAGATCTTCCACGACATCGGGAGTTGGGACATGAGATTGCCGGTGGTGTTGGTCCAGTGATTGGTGGGTTCGTTATGGCTGATGCAACTAAAAAAATAAAACATTATGGTAAGATCCCATAGCATCTGTATTATTGTTTTTCAACATGATTTAATTCTCTCTGAATAATGGCAGGTCGTAAAATCAGAAAGCCCAGTCCAACTTAATGCTTGGTATGTCAACATTCCATTGTGTTTAGAATAAAGGGGAGGATCAAATGAACAATTCAGATTTCAATGCAGCAAAAACGAGAATATTGTAGCTCAATGAAAATTAACTCGTACTTTCAAAGAAAAAAAGTGGAAGTATGAATTCACTTACCAGCAATTAAAGCAGATATGGTGATGAAAATCTTCATGATTGATTCTTTGGAACTGTCTTTGGTGCTGATGGTCAGTTACTGTTGCTGTTGAAGTGCAAATGCTTTTGTGAGTTGCTTCATTTTCGTTGTCAATTTATACAAAATCTAACGGAAAGCAGCTGCATAAGTGTTTATCTTTCGTCGCCGCCTTGTTTGAAAAGCAACCAGGATGCAGCTAACTCTTTGAAAATCAAAGCAGGAAGCAAACGTTTCGCAGATCTCCGCCGAATCAAGATATCCAGGACGAATTATAGATATGCAGACACCGCATGGCAACTACACGTTTTTATAATCATCTGTTATAATTGTTGGGCTTTCCGTATATATTCTTTCATTAAAATGCCAGAAATAATTTTGCTACAATTAGCAAGATTATTTTGTGTGTAATCAAATACGTTGTCGATTGAGATTTTCAGACCTTCTACTAAGTTATTTCTACATATATACGTTATTAAATGTTGTATTAGATTTTGCTTTAAAAGTACTATTCTTTTGTAATTTCAAATTAACTCCCCACAACATTTTTCCACAATATTCATTTTTGTTGTCTGCAAGGGGAGGCACTTACTCAAACTTACAATTACGAACAAGAGAGTTTTATAACCTTTATCAGATAATTTTCTCTAAAATGCACAAAGTTAGAAAAGGAGGTAGTCGACAACCTCGTTCCAAGGGCCTTTTCACTTCGCTTTTTTTATATCGTTCGCACTGCTTGCTCGGACGGGCGCTCGCGGAAAAGAGGTAATCGAATATCTTTGAAACAACGGAGGTTGAAAAACGATAAAAACTTCAATATAATACGCGTCTGCTTAGGTTTTTTTAATTCTAATAGCAAACATTTACCTTAAGGTCCCAAATAAGCGGCCCTCACTAAATAAATTTTATAGAGTTTTCCGACTCACCGTTTGATAAGAGTATTTGAAAATTTTCTATTTTTTAGTCTCGCTTTATTGTTGGGGACCACTACCTGATGGATGGTTAGTTTGAAAGTGTGGATTTCTATCAAGGGGTCAATGATCGTTATTATGTTTTTTCCTACCCATTTCAACGATTAGTGGCCAAAACACATTGAAGGTTAAAAAGCTTTTCTAATTCTTTTTTGGTAACCCTTTGAGGAATTTATGAAATAAAATGGAGTTACTGACTTGGACCTTTTGTGAGGTCGGCACTGACAAAATCGAAAAGTTTTACTGAATCAGCTTTTACCCCAAATTTTAAATTAGCTTATCTTAACAACAGCTTATAGAAACCCTACCAACCATACCATTTTTTAGTACAGTAATAAAGTGATTCCTTTGAAATGAATTTTTAACCCATTGAGTTAAATTGAATCTGCTGACTTCAGCAGAAAATAGGCAAACAGTCATATTTTACCCTTTAATTGCTCATACCTCAGCATGAAATGGTCCAAATTTCACAAATGACCACATTTTTCTTGTCCTCACTCTTTCCTTGATGATAAAAACTCTATTTTCCTATGCTGTTCTGAAGCCTCTTATGTATAGGGACACATTCAGATAGTTCACAATTTGTGATAAATTATTGCCTGGTTTATATATATTTCTTATCAATCAGTTAAAAACTGGCACAGTTGGCAGTCTACATGAAAGACCGTTTGGGGTTTTTTGGAACACTTTGAACAGCAATATAGAACTACGCGTGCATTATTTTGTTAATAACGCAGGGCAAGAGCTAGGTAATACTTCCTCCTTCTAGGTTGGTAGGGTCCCCTTCATTGCATTTAGTGAGGTTAACTTAAATATCCCTTGACTTGGGACCCCGAATGATTTTTTTTTATCGTTTCACATTTGCCTGTTGAATAGCACTTTTAAATTTCGCGCACTATTAACCAATGTGCGTATCCATTTTTAACAATCGAAGTTTAATGTTTATAGTTTCCAGACTCCTAACTTACTCAGTTTTGGACGTTAGCCGATAGACCAAGAATAGGGCAAAAAAGCCCGGAACGGTTTATCGGACAGACTAAGGTTGTTTCGGCAGATGGTTTCCTATCAAGACATCGGTTTGAAAATTTAGAATAGTGCTTTTGGAAAAGAAAGGAAAAAGTAAGTCTTTTAAAATAATGGTTATGTTATCCAAGTGTACCAGAAACTGGTGAGTTTTGAAATGAAAATATATCAGTAAAAATCAATGGAAAAACGATTTTGACATAAAAGGTTCACTGCTACATATGTTCACAAAATTTTTTTGTTCTGTTTCACTTAATCACTAAATGTAAACAACATTTAGTTTTTCCTTGTTGTTTTGCAATTTCATTCTTGAACTTGAAGGAAAATGTTGGTTTTCTTGTTTGAATCCTAGCATTGTACTGTGGTCATGTAACAAACAATAAAACAAGCGATAACAAATCCACAGTGGGACAGTAGGATTTTAGTATTTTTTTCTTCTTTTTCTTTTTTACACACACATTTTCTTCTAATCTCGACACTTAGAACATTTTTAAACAGTAGTAAAGAAGCCACTACCTAGAGACTTGGCGAAAAGTTAAAGATAATGTTAAGATGACACTTCGTCCACACTAAAGCCAGTTTTCCACTTCCGAATTTTTCAATGAATTTATTGAACCCTCATTGGTTAGTAGCCATTTTACTAATTTATTGCTTTTTATTAAAAATTTTCGCAAGTGGAAAACCCTTTTAAAGGTTCTTATTAAAAACTAACACGTTTAGATTTCTCGCCTGAAATATGTTTCAAACTTTTTGAGTTTTCTACGGTATACTTTAAGTGAGGAGATCTTTTCATCTGATTGTTTCCGTGATGTTGGATGTTTTTTGATTACTTGTTTGTTGGATTACTTTTTTTCATCTATCTTATCGTACAAAAAAATGTGGGACAAAACCATCGTTGGACAAGAGTGACGATATTTCAATCTTTCAAAAACATGATTTTTTTAAATGAAAACCACACGAATCGTAGTGCTTATAATGTTTTAAAGCAATAAATCTGGCTGGACAAAATTTTTCGTCGGACAGTTTTCGTCGGACAGTTTGCGTCCCCTTTAGAATTTTCTCGTCACTTTTTTCCAATTTTTCTGTCCGATAAGGTATGGCCGTACATGTCGAGGGTTAGAGTACTTAAAAACTCGTACACTATCATAAAACTCATGAAGAAATCTCAAAAATACTAAATATCGCAATTTCTCCTACTCATACTTAAGTTTTTGCAAACTTGCAGTGTATTGTATTGATTTATAAATTCATGATAAAATATCGTTAAATATCATAAATTTTAGATACATATACTATATTCATAGATACAAGCTGCTCTAAAATATGAATATTTTATAGATATGTACTTTAATTTTTATAGTAGTTCTCACAATTTAATGCGCTGCTAGCGCTTAGTAAAATATGTGGTTAGGCATTATTTGACCTTCTTTTTTTCTAATATGAGATTTTATATCTGTAAGAACACCATAAAAAGTTTCACTTTACCCTCAATTCTTTAATCGTCACTGGTAATTTTACAGCTTGCTTAACAAATTAGTTCAAAGAACGAATGTAACTTATACACCTTTTCTCTGAAAATGAATCCAAATAAACAAGGTGAATGAAAAGAAGGTTTTGGCCAAATACTGGTTTATAAAAAAAAAACATGCATCTTTTAAATTAAGAACGACAGAATGGACGGATTCAGGCGACATAGAAATGCCCAGTGGTTTCACAATGCCTCGAAGGTAATTTGATTTGCTGGGCCAAGCTGGAGTTTTTACAAAAAGTTCATTTTATTGGATTTATTGATTCAATGCAAGACAATAAATTGCTACCAACTTTCTAAAGAACGGCTGTGAATAAATTAGGGATTAAAATCGAGAGGTAAAGTACTCAAGAAAATCTCGTACACTTTTGAAAAAAAATCATGAAAAATCGAAAAATCACAAAAAAATTAAAAAATCATAAGGAAATATTTGAAATCAAAGAATTTTGTACACCAAAATTATGAGAACTTTACCCTTCGGTTGGAATAAACCAGACCATCTCAATCCGCTTATATGTATGAGGTCTGCATATCAGACCATTAGGAAGGGCGGAAAAACTTCTTTCTCGCCACAGGGCTGTCTGCAAAGACCGTTAACAATTGAAGAGATATTCTAACTATTTTGTGATATTTTTTCCAAATTTGTCGATTTTTTTAGTACTCTATTCTCACCGCGTACAGCTCTCATGTTAAAGCTACATTTTTGATTAGACTCTATATTTCATTCTCAATGGATTGACCGCTGAGTGTTATCATAAACAGGATAGAGAATATGAGGACCATAAGATTTTACTTTGTTTTCAATATAATATTTTTTATTATTCGTTTTAGTGAGCTTATAGTCTATAAATCATCATCTTCGAAATTATCTCAACGACAGGTTTGAAAGTATCGGCTGGAAAAGCTGCCGACATCTCACAGTAAGAGAAGGAAAGAAGAGAAATTTTTATATATTAAAAAGTTTATGAAGTAGAGAAAAAGGAAAAAAATAATGGCTGGAAAAGGGAAAAATGGAAATGATGAGGTAAGAGAAAGATAACATTTCAATTTTTATGTTATGCCATAAAATTCATGTGAATTAAACTTTGCGAATTCGTGTGAAATATTTGCTGTTTTTCTTTTTTTTCTTTGCACAAGACTGAAATTTTAGATTTTCCGTGGATTTGACCAAGTTAACCCTTTGGAAGTAAGAATTAAGTAAATTCTGGTAAAAAAGCTGTTCACAAGTTTCGCTCATATGCCGAGGCTTATATAGAATCGCGCCCAAACTAACCATTTTTGACCCAAAAGTTGTTTTCTTTGGAAAAGGTTTTATCATATCGAGATAATGATTCTTCGAAGGTTGAGCATTTGGCTGAGGGTCCGTATTTGGATCCCTACGCGTTTAAAGGGTTAATTGAAACTGTGAAATTCTATTTAGAATATGCACTTTGTATATTTCCCAAGATTTCTGTTGATATACTATGTATATCTTTGGACAAGCAATACCTATGTTGGAAAGATAAAATAGAGTTGAAAAATATGGTGTTAAACAGATACATAAAATGTTTTGAAAATGAAGAAAAACGAAAGAGAAAAAAATAAGCTTTTTATCTATTTATCATGCGGCTTTGATTTTCAGTTGGATAAAACTACACCCATATAAGGGTGTAAATGTGAGCAGATTTTGCATATTTATTAAACACTCCTCAGTGCCTTTTTATCTTTTAAGGGTTTGTTTACCTACCAAAAGCAATTAAGAAACCATTAATAAACTGAGACCGGAAAATCTTTAATTTGCAGATATGACATAACCCTACCCCATGTACTAGAGTTTTTATCATGTAAGATGACTTATTTTAGCCGTTCGAAAGGGGTCTTATATATGCTACAAAATCCTCAATTTTTTTTCAATTTCCTTTAATAAAAAAATAATTAGTATCCTTTTTTATGAAAATGAACTGACAATTTTCCTTAAATAAATCCAAAAAGTTTCAGCGTAATAAAGATTGTACAGGGCTTTTTACGCAGCGTGCAAAACTTTCGAATACGGGTCCCGTATATTACCGTATACAGACTAATTCAGTCTATATATGGATGAAATTAATCCATATATGGGGAAAACGGGACCGTATTCGGTAGAATTTCACGCTGTGTTAATTACCCTAAAAAACTGCACGAAAGAAAATGAAAACTTATTTACAATTTTGTCTAGAATTTTATTGTATGTTATAGCATAACATGCGTTATGAGAAATTTTAAATTCTAGAGCAAAAGTTGGCATGAATTATTTTTGTCAACAGGAGTAATTTGTTTTTGTTTTTTACTGTTGGAGCTCATCAATTAGTAAATGAAAAGATAAAAAGGAGTTAGTTTTACAAACACATCAGTCCTTTGCTTCAGTTTTTGCTGCGTTCTTGATAAAAAGAAGAATCTGAAAATTTTTGTTATATTTGTTGAATTTGTCGAAACTCCAGTTTTAAATTTTGTCAAACAATTATTTTGTCAAGTTTACACTGGGAGATCTTGAGATTTCAAAATTTCAGTGGGTAAGCGCGTTTTCCACTGGTACAGCGTGCAAAACGGAATTTAAGGAATTTAAAGAGTTCGCCAACATTAATTCCCGCCAAAATTCATTTTGACATTCACTAAAATTAATGTGTTTAGGCTAACAATTTCAGCGTAATACACCATCCAGACGTTCTGCAAAGGAGATTTTTTTAACAAATAATTTTTTCCGATTCGCAAAAATTAATTCCCGCCAAATTAATTTTTTTTTGGATTCAACAAAATAAATTCTGCCAAATTGTCGAATTGGCTCATTCGCCAAAATTTCTTTCCGCCAAAATTTCTTCCCTTAAGGTAGTCCATATACCGGATCGTGTTCAGTAGTATTTCACGCTACGTGGCGACAATAATTTCAGAGACATCTTTTCACTAGACACAGATTTTTTGCAGTTTTCCATCGGAATTTTCTCACTGGTCATTTTTGTTTGCAATTAATGTCCTTAAGGTAATTTTAATTATTATTATTCACAAGGGATTCGACGATTTCAAAGCACAAATCAAAAATTTCTTCAAGGGTGACGATCGAAATCCTACAAAGCAACCAAACTCAAAAGACGTGAAACAACGTCGTGTCACAACCAGCAGTATGGTACCGACTAGCGTCGACGACATCATTACAAGAGTCCGTCGTATATCGTTGCATGAAAATGGTGATCAGCGAAAATTGAAAAGTCCGACGCCGAGACGTCGATACTCAACTGCCGCAAAACCGACAGCGATAAACGGAAAAAAAGTGTCGACTTCTTACAAGAAAACATAAACTTGAATGTCAGAGGTTCCTCGGGGTTTTCGTTTTGATTTAACAGGTTGATTTAGTTTTGAAGCAGATTTATGTGGATTACGGTTTTACGTATAGTTGTTAGAAAATTCTTCTATAGACCTTTCCAGAGATTATTGTTTTCAAGTCTTGTCTCTATTTCAAATCAATTTTTTCTTGATAACAAACGCCCGATTGTATCATTTTCTACTCTTTGTATGATTTTGAGTGACATTCAGTTGTCATGACTATATTTGATTTGAAACGAGGCCTGACTTGCTAAAATTAATCTCAGGAAATATGTAGTTACTATGATTTATGTAAAGATAAGGGGTCGTGGAACTTTTTTTCTTCTCTGAAGATTTACCTGATATTCAATCCTTTTCGCGCCACTCGTCCAGCGCTCTCCGCAGAGCGTGAAAAAAGTAAGAAACGGGTGTGGATATCATGTAAGGTATAGAAAATATAAAAACTGATCCTCTGATCTGATCAAAGATCCTCTGAAGTGTCTACAGAAATTTTTAAGTAACTCTAGTTTGTTACTTTCAATACCGTCATTTCTTTAAAGCTTTTTACAAACTCTTAAAAGGAAAATATTTTATTTTCAGTTTGACCTAAAGGTTCCATTTTCGTTACCTTCTACACCAAAGTGCAAGTGAAGGCACCACTCCTTTTCCTTATTTATTCCATTTACCCTTGATTCATACCTTATATTTTTCGAGAGTTTCGCAAGGAGGCATGATAGGTCAGATCACAATTCCTCCTCACTAGAGTTTCCTATAGTAAAGTCTCATAATTTTTTTCGGTTGAACAAGGAAAATCTGTCTCGATATTTGGTTCTTCAAAACTTTTTTAAAAAGGTTTTCTACGGAAAGGAGAAATTGTCATTTAAACACACTCTCAAACACCAGTCTTGAGTCTGTATTTTACTCGCGATGTAAATGCCTCGTTTATTAAATAAACTTTCTCTCGTGTTTTACTCGAGATATAAGGGCTTCGCATGTCAAATTAACGTTTCGTTGCGTTTTAAGCATGTTTTATGTGAAAAAATTATGTGAGACTCTTGATTCGCACTTTTTCGTAATAATGCTATTTTTGGTTTCCAATTTCTTGAAAACGGTTCGCATCTAACGAACTGATGGGATCACGTTATTTAAATTTCACGGTTTTGTGATCGGAATTTTGATGCCGTGGAATTTTTATGTAATGAAGTATTCTGTCACTGTTAAAAAAATTTTCGTTCAGAATTTTGTATTTAACAGTTTTCAAATGCTTTTACCCCTCCTGCATCAAAATAAACGATCTTATCGGTTGTACAGATACTACAGTATATAATAGATGTTTTGGTTTCTCTTTTGTTTTTAAAGATTTGTTTAATATTTTAATAAAGTATAAGAATGTAATATATATGTAGCACAATAATAATTATTTAACAAAAGATGGAGGCGTCACTGTTTTTTAAAAGGAAGGTTACAATCGAGACCCGGGGTCCTAGGCTTAATAGGGGTGCCAATTAGGGTCCATAAACCCAGTTTGCATCAGCCAAATTTACATCTTATTTTACGAGTTTACAAGCCAACAGTGATTGGCAAATTCCACAGATGCACGAATTGTAAATGCACGACTACGCTTTCCAAAAACTATTATTATATTACTTCGATTTACTGTTCTGATTTATTAGCTGACCCTCTTTCTACCCAAATGAACACTCTCGTGTGTGTAACAAAATAAGGGGTCTTTATTGGCACGTGGGCCGGAAATGTTCTTTCTCAAAATTTAAATACAAGGACTCCTTTTAAGGCAGCTTTCCACTTATCCTTTGTGTAGCGAAGGAACGAGAAAAGGGGAAAGAGAAACATTAACACATCTGATTTGTTCTTTACTAATTATCCTTTTGTGGTTATTCTGTTCTTGTCCGGCAACGACAGGCAGGGATTGGACAGGAAAAAGCTATTAACCAATCAGAGTTCAGAATCTTTGTTTTTCTTGTCCCATTACACAACAAAACAAGTGGAATCCACCGTGTCGCTTTAAAATATTTTTTCGTTTCCCGCTAGTTGAGAAGATTTTTTTCATAACGTTTTACATAAAAAGTTATAAAATTATTTTGTAAGTTATTTTCCAAAACTCCGGGAAAACACTGGGGAAACACCAAGGACATTAATTACAACATAGAGGCCTTAATATAGTACCTAGCATGCAAAGACTTAAAATCAATAAACAGAGAGGATCTTAATAAGGTCAGGGTGTGCTAAAAAATATTAGTAAGCGTCCACACCCTTCTGAGAGCATGAGTATTAATATAAACTGATAAGATTTTTGATAAAAATGTATGTAATGTTTACACAGGTAACCACAAAAAGAACTAGCGATATGAGAAAAGAGCGTTTTTCAAATCCCAGGATAGCCTTAACCTTTAGAATACGTTCTAAAATTTCAAAAACATTTTTCTAAAAACGTCCCAGACTTAACTGAAATTCTAGACACTCGAACGAGATGACACTTAATTAACATAGCTGTATTGATTTTTTCAGGAGTATCAAGTATTCCAAGATTAAGTAGTATTTTGATCAACTTTGAACGCATATAGGCGTCTCATGGAGTCTAAGTAAGAGTTAAGTTTTCGCCGAAGAATTTTAACAGAAACACTTAGACCTTCTAACAAACTACCAATTACATATTCGTGTATATAGAAACTTTATATCACATCTCTGTTAGCACAAGACGCCGTCGGTCGTCGTTGGTTGTCGTCGGTCGTCGTCGGTTGTCGTCGGTTGTCGTCGAACGACGGTCTTGTAATGACTGGAATAAAGTGATGATCAGTATTTTTCAACTTTCGTCAGTTTTTGAGCTACCATCTATCGGAACACTAACCTTCCCCAACAGAATATCAACTGCATTTTCCACCAACCTTTTCGAGCATAATTGTTCCGAAGAAATATCAACAACGGTTGCGCCATCCGTGCTCACATTCCGCTTCTCAATGTTCAAATGCTTCTTCATGTGTCCATTCAATGATATAAACTCGTCACCGCATATCGGGCACCTCTTAAGCTTTTCCCGGTTGTGCGACCGCATGTGACCGACAAGATTCCGGTACGATTTATTACAAATAGAGCACTTCTCCATCGCTTTCTTCTGATGCATGAAAAACATGTGATTTTTGATATCGTGAAAATCTTTGGAGCAGATTCGACATTTGTCCTCCAACATGTCTGGGTTGTTGGTGTGATTGCGCCGAATGTGCATGTTGAGGTTATTGGCTGTGTGGTAAAGCATGCCGCAAAACCCGCATTCTGAAAAAGTTTCCTTATGTAAGGCAGCATGACGCTTCATTGAGTCCATACGGGAGAACGTCTTTCCGCAGTCTGAGCAGACGAACGGTTTCTCCTTCTCATGCACGGACATCACGTGGTTCTTGAGGAAAGTGTTCCGCGAAAAATGCCGGTCACAATACGGGCATTTGAACTCTCGGATGTTAAGGTGTGTCTTCAAGTGCACTTTCAGGTTGGCTTTCTGCGTAAAAGTCGCTGAACAAATAATACACTTGAACGCCTTCTTTAATTCGCACCCTCGTTGTTGGTGCCGTTTAAAGTTTGCCATATTCTTGAATAACTTCGAGCAATCCTCACATCGGAATTCGGTGGATTCCGGGCAAGCGTAAGTTCGATGCCGGTCAAGGTAATATGCGGAAGAAAAGATGGACTGACACATAGGACAATCGAAAAATTCTAAAGAAAAACAAAAGAATTTTGTTTTAATTTTACCTTAACCACCTTAACCCTTTAAGTGCCGATGACCGTTTTAACACGCGCACTGAAAATGATCACAGTGTATTCACAAATCTTTTCTCATTTGGTAGTCAAGTGGAATAAGTTTTGAGTAAAAACATCGTACGAGAGTGCCTTTAGATTATCTTGACACTGATACATTAAGAGTAGAATGTTATATCACCGCAAAGAATCCGTCTAGAAACTTTGCACACGTCTTTCAAAAATCAATATAATGTTCCAAATAAAATCGATTCAAAGCTGAATAAAACAGCCGCAAACGGCTGCAAACTATCAATATCTTTGTGTTCGACTTATATCAAAGAGCGTTATGTATTATAGGAAAGAAATGACATGCATTAACGTTTTCGCATGAACACGTCAGGTACCACTAATGAAGTGGCTCCAAATTACCGGATCGTGTTACTGACTGCCTTGAAATTGATCCTTTTATTAACTGCGGTGTGATAAAATTCACCAATCTTACGCCAATGTTGAACATAAGAGTTGGAATTCCTAAGTAATATCATTGATCTTATCTATCTCGTTACCTGATAACACCTGGTTGTCAGCATTTAATAGTTTTCCATCGACATCACGACCAGCAATATCATTTGTTGCTTTTTCCTCATCTTTCGTGGTTTCGGAATTTCCTGTTGTATGTTCTTCTTCCACGATATCCAACGACAACAGCGATTGAAGAACACTACCAAATGCATTGCCATACCAAACAAGCAACTCCTGGAATGAAGTAAGTTGAAGTAAAATAGATTGACGATCGAGCCCACTACTGTTGTATATCGTTTTTAATATATCAACAATTTTAAGCCTTGCCTTGAGCTTTTCCAGCACAAGTTTTTTCATCCAATCAGACTTATTCATTACAGACAATATAAGAGAAGTGAGTGTGCCCACCAAATATCTGTTTTAGGCGCGAAATTTCCTCGTTTTTAAACTTGGTGTGCTAACTTAAGGCGGACATTGAACCTTAAATACAACGTTTACGAGGGCGAAAAATAGCTCCCACCAAATCTGTTGGACGAGCGTGAAGGCGTGCGTGGGCAATCGTCTCCCCCTTCCCCTCTCATGCAATAAGCCTACCAAATAGAATAAATCTAAAAACTTAACCACAAGCTCAGTTTCAGTAAATGCAGCCCTGGACGCAATAGCGGAAAGCGACGAGACTTCTTAATTTAGCTTTAGATTCAACGGTCGGTGAAGTTATTTTTAGTACAAGTCCGCCTCGTTTTCATGATATGTTTCTATGGCAGAATGCATTTTAAAGCAATTACAAAAGAACATTAATTGAATTTGGAAAACACCTGCTTGATTGAGAATTTGCGTCCCGGTGGCTGACACCACCACTGAAATACAATGTTTGGCTACAACCCATTCCAAATTCCAACAATTTTTCTACCCCTATTAAACATCCATGAAACATTCATGAAACATTCAATCCTGAACCTCTTGTACTTTACGTTTTTTTGGAAAGCCAATTCAACCAGATTATTGCCTATCATCAAAATTTCGCATGGACATTTCATACAAAAATATACTGGTTGAAAATTGATCCTATAACTGCTGCTGATACCCTGAATTCTAGAGATTATCACTGGTCTTTCCTTCAACTGAAAATTCAGGATGGGCAATCTTGCAAGAAAGTACACATTAAATTGAGGTATGAAAGATGACAGGATAAACTCACATCGCCAGGCAAGATTTTTTTGTATGCTTTGAAGAAAATCTTCTTGTCATACTGTTCAGCAATCAGATTCTGTTCTTCTTCGAAACGTGCACAGTTGATGAACCTCATCCAGTTACTCCCATCTTGATCCACACAATCCAAGTAGTGAGATATAGAGACACGATCGTTATCGTAAACCTACAACAGTTATAAACAGTTTACTCTTAAGTGCAAATCCCGCATATCACCGAGTTACAGGCCGCAAAATACCGCTACTCATTCCACTTTCTAATAACCCCTAAAATCACCTCGTATTTTTCTTAATGAAGATAAAAAGAGCCTTCTTCTGATACACGCTTTTGTTTTTATAAGAATATCAAAATTTTGATTAGGCTGAGGAATATTCTTATTTTTCTATTGTTCTAAACAATGGACCTATTGTCTTCAACAAGGAAATCTCAGCCTGATATTCTTATAGAAGATATTCTTATAAAAAAAAAAGCGTGTACTAAAGTTTAGCTCGATCCGAAGTCCAGAGTTTCCATTTGCAAGTCGAAGAGGTGAGGAAAATTCTCTGGAAAATGTTGTCATCTTGAAATAAATAGTGGACACATTAAGGGTTAAAGTCTGGAGAGAAGGCAGTAGTTCGCGTTCTAGTTCAGTTCACAGCTTGGTAGTTTATGAGGAAACTGAGTCCCTTTTGCTTGACCAAAAAGCTTCAAAAGGTTTTCTTGTAGCTGACGTTAGAAAGATACAATTATCAAAACCACAAAGTACAAAAATCTAGCTATAGTGATCTTTGTACATTACTGTAGTATGGAATAGCTACTTCCATAAGTTATTATGCAATCCACAAACGGTACATACGGAAACCTATAGGTTGTAGTGTAGTGTACTGGCCAGGAAACCAAGTCTATTATAAAGTTAGATGTGATGTTATTAACAGATCGGTATAAATCAGAATAATAGCTTAGATGCAATGTTAGCAGTGAAAAGCCATTATCTCTGTGACGCCGTCGCTGAGTGGTTGAGAAGCCGGGCGTGTAACCCAGACTTCCTTCAGGGTGGTGGCCAGTAAAAATCGATGAAAATGTGTATGAAAAAGGGTAAGCAAACTTTTTAGTAGGCTCCTCTTAACGAGAATATTATTTTACTTGAACATGAACAAAATAAACGCATCAAAAACTTATGACTCAACTTTAACAAACTCTTTTTCTAATGTCCGAAGAAATTTCTTCCAGGTATTTCCACAGGTAAATTCTTAAGAAATCCACATTTATTAGCGTAAGGCAATCCTACAGCGTTAATAGTGACATTCGGAAATTACAACGGCAACCACGACGGCAACGCGAGAACGCTGTTTAGTAACGTGTACGCATTCACGTCACCTTTTCATGTGCGGCGACCGACGTCAAAAGTATAGTTTTGAAGTTGTGCGAAGACGTGAAACGAAAAAAAGAAAAATGACAGAACAACAACAAAAAGTGTAAGTATTTTTCTATACTTATCATTTAATACATCAGTTAAATTAAAGGGTAATTATCATGTTATGGTTATTAATCAGTAAGGTGTATCTACAATTATGCATAAAGTATATATTTCACCCAATATTTTTAGAAAAACTATGTGTTGGACCCCTGGCCATGACGAGCTTTTGATTCGAGAAATGTGCCTGTTTATGCCATGGCAGTACAGTAGTACGTGAAGTAGCAGGAATTCTTCGTCATTAATAAAGTAGTAATTTGCATATGCTTCTAAAACTGTCATTCTAACTTCCCTGAATCCAGGCATCGTGTTTGCGTTTTATTTTTCACAATCAAATTTGTTTTGTTAAGAAAAAGTGTAGAGCTTTTAAAAGAGTGTGTTACTCTAATTTTTTTCTGAGTAATTTTAACACTTGCGTTTTGCTGATTTGCTGTTGTGTTTGCGGAACATAAAATAAGACAACGTGAGCCACGACGCGACATTTTCTCACGTTGCGGTTGCCGTCGGCGTTGTGGTTTCGGAAATTCGCTAATGATGACTAGTTTGACATAAATCCACATTTTCAAGGTAATTCCCAGATTCTTTTCCAGAGCTGGCCACCCTGCCTTTGCTTTTGGTAGTGGAATTTGACCGTTACTGTTAATTTTGCATGGTGACCTGGGGCTTTTCCAGGAACGGCA
This sequence comes from Darlingtonia californica, assembly GCA_032270445.1. Taxonomy (NCBI): domain Eukaryota; kingdom Viridiplantae; phylum Streptophyta; class Magnoliopsida; order Ericales; family Sarraceniaceae; genus Darlingtonia; species Darlingtonia californica. The sequence goes on from JAUBWS010076965.1 coordinate 18,479, forward strand.
AAACACTCATGAAGAACCCAAGAGACTTTCTTGGGGAAATAACTTTGAACATTGATTCATTCCGAATAACAGCCTAGAGTATCAGGCTCTATAATAATATACCTTATCGAATTCAAAAAAGTAAAAATATTTTCTGGACGTGACAAAAAATTTGTCGGACGAAATTTTCAATTGCTTGAAAACATTACAGGCATTACGATTCGTTTGATTTTAATTCAAAAGCGTGTTTCTTGAAAAATTGAATTTTCAATACTTTCGTCCAATGAAAAATTTAGTTCTACTAAAAATTTGTCCCGCATTTTTTTGTCCACTAAATTATAACAACTGGAAAAATAATTGACATACCTCCCAGACAAAGGAATTATTCTTTCGTACTTTGTTTTCTTCTTGTGTTAAATGTTCGCCTTCCATCGGACCGAACAAAGCACCTACTTCAAAAATGGAGAGTGAAAAGACGCCTAAACCAGCTTTGGGTATCGTGCTCTTTTGGATAGTCATTGTGTTAGGTAATGTTTCAACGGCTTTTGTCTTCTTTAACAATTTCATTGTATTGCCATGAATCTGACAGTCGCCTTCAACTGGTTTCTTGCAGCCGACACAAACTATAAGTGATCACAAGAAGATTATACTGTACCGTAGTAAATGAAAGTCCGGTCACTGTCACCTTTGTACAGTAGATTCTACGTTACGCAGAATTTCTATTCGAAAAATTACAGAAGAGTCCAGGGTTTATTTCAGGACTTTTTAGCTACCGGTACTGAATCTTGAATTGAGTTTAGAAACTGAATCTTTGAAAGATTTTTTTTTTGTTTCAATAAAATCATTTTTTCTTCTTTTTCTCATTAATTTTGGGATAAAACTTTTTCTAGGAGCTGTACTTAGTTTATTGCTTCGCTATTATGTTACTTATTTATTGATATCCTAAAACCATAAAACTATTTTGTGAAGTCAGTCCATATCATCGATGTTTAGAGGTTTGGAATAATCTGCCAAATCATACTGGGAGATGCAACTTTTTAGCAAATCTAGGGGTCTAAATTTCAAAATTTTCTCTGGCGCGTCGGACCCAACCATGGTCGGTCCACCTACGTCACTGATATAGTTATCAACTCAATCTTTAAAAATCAAAAACGATAGTAGCTAAAAATTCTGGAATAAACTCTGAAGAGATATACATTGAAGCAATATTTTTTATTAAAATTCTTGCGAATCTTATAGAAACGTTTCGTGGCTAATCCAGACCACATCGTTAGTTAAAAAAGTATGAGCATCATACGTTTTGTAAGTGTTACAAGAATTTTAAAGCCTCTTGATAACGCCGCGTAAATATTACCTGATTTTTCATCTATCCCGAGATCAGTATTAAACATGCCCCGTCTGACAGACCAATTTTGCCATGACAACGAACTTCCAAAGGTATGTATTGTATTTATTTGTTCATTATTATTACTTCGTAAGTTGCCATAAATTTGATTGGAAAAAAAGCAGGACATGTGCTAAAATTAATCTCGGGGAAAGTGTTTTCGAAACCCGTATCATATACCAACACTCAATAAAGACAAGATCGCTCATTTCGTGGGGAAGCTTCGACAAGATTTTGGCCAAACAGTTCAAATCATAGAATCCTTGGATCATAGAAATAGTCACCTATATCGTCAAACAGATACGTGGAAATTGTTAGCATCCTTGCCTTTGATCTTGCTGTGCTCTTGGTCTTGAAGAGCAAGGTTCTTCAACTTCAACTTTCTTATCGATTTTATCAAGCGAAATAAGGTATTTCCAAAAAGAAGGAATGCTGCGGATGGTAATGAACCATTCGTATAGATTGCTTAATTTATTGATTCTTGGAAAAAGGTCATGTCTGAGAATCGAGACAGCGGTACACCTTTCGCAATGTAAGTTAACGATTTGGAGGGAACAATTTATTTATGTTTTTTTTCCTTTAATTCGAGGATCCGATGTCTAAGTAATGAACTTTTGGGTCAAAATAGCGCAAGGTTCAAGTGGGTTGAATATTTATCAATTTAAAGTTTTCAAATCGCAAAACATTTTACAGATACGATCAGGCGATCTTCACTTCATATGCTACTCAAAAACAAAAAGAATTCTATAGATACCGTTTTTTCCCCCCAATAAAACATTTTCAAGCCAAAAAATAATCGACTTACATTTGGACTTGTTCAGCTCACCCAGTAAAAGCAAACTTTCAGCAATACGGACCCGCATTAATTCCGGACTTTCTGATGAAGTCGAGTTGTTTCTTTTGCGTGCAAACATTGACGTAGCGCTTGCTGACATCGGTACGTTTGGACTTAGAATTCTTTCACAAACATCACTGATTTCTTTCTCCGTCTTTGTTAATCCAGTGGTGGTCGACTCTTTCGTTTTTTGTTCAATGTTAGAACTGGGATTAGCAGGACTTAGCATCTTATCACGCCTCAGATTAAGTTTCAAGTAAGTTTCCACGTCTTTGGTGCTAATCGAGGGTATTGGTTGCATAGCAATCTTGACTGCATCCCCGATACTAGCTTCTGTATCACTTTGAACCTCGTTTTCTTTACACAAAACGTTATCACACAGATCAACATCTTCATCAAACGATTCATCCGCTTCAGTGTCCGTTGCTGTGGTGGTTCCTCCATCCGACGGAAAAGTCAAGTTCCCTCCACCACCACCAATTATAGGTAATAAAGTTTGTTGTAATATCCCATCAACCTGTTTCCTGAGCTGATCAATAGGATCAATAATGCCAGAAGACATGGTTTCAACTAAAGTTCTTTTTAGTGACTGATCAAGCAATATACCAAGATTTGTTTGCTGTTGCTTCAACATTTCATCAGCTACCGACATCAAGTTCGGTAAATCTTGAACTGTGATTTCTTTTAAGGCATTCAACGCAGAGGCATCTGATGATTCTGGCGATGTAATTTGTGGAATATCGAACAAAGCTGCAGAGACTAGCTGTGTTTGTGCTGATTTAAAAGTCTGTGATGTAATTAATTTCGCAGGAGCTTCAGAAAGCTCTATAGAATGATCTGCCAATGTTGCTTGAAGTGCTACAGTTGAGCTTTCTTTTTTCTCACCATCAGACTTAGTAACTTTGGTGGCACTGGAAAATTCCATATCATGTTTTTTCTCTGTTCTTAGTGACGTTATCTTGGAAGGTGTTGCAGCAAGTCCATCTCCCTCTCGCACATAAAGGATCTTATCAGTAGCAGGTTTTCGTTTCTGAGGTCTTTTTGTTGAAACACTAATCTCAATGGAACTTGCTACTGGACATGTTTTGATCATTTTTCCATCGATTTCTATAAAACAAACGTTGTAGGCTCATACTTAAAAACTTATGGAATTGTGGCAAGAGTACCTTACAAGACTTAAGTTTTTCACATTTCTTGAAGAACCTTCCAATGTTAAAGGTGGTTGATGAATATAAGTAAGTGAAATATGACTTTCAAGGATATTCTAAAAGATGTTATTCTTTTCTAAGGCAATTACAAGTATTGCTTAATTTGTTCCTGAAATCATCAGGGGTTTTCATAGTTTCTAAGTAAATTTATGGATTTTGTGGGACTGGATAGATAACAGCACACACATTTAGCTGGCATACCGTTTAAGTATTATCTCAAATTTTTTGATTAAATTTCTGATCCATGATAGATATAATAAATCATAAATATTCATACAAATTACTATGTAGAAACGACAGGTATACATTAAATCTACGAATATGAATAGCTAAAATTTTCATGGAACCAAGTGCATATTACATATATTATATTGTAATGAATCAACAGATCCTGCACTAATGTGACTTTCAAAATACCCCAAAGGTACCACTCCGCTCAATTGGACCTGAATCCTACGAACCAATGGACTTTCATCGAATTAATGCACAGACGGAGCCCAATCTCCATGCAGCACGCTAACTTTGTGGTAATTGTAAAGTCAGGTACATTGGGGAGAGGCATACGCCCAACGGAGCCTCGCTTTCAGTGAAAACACCATCCTCAGCCATTCTCATGGAACCACATGCATATTACATATATATATTGTAATGAATCAACAGATCCTGCACTAATTTGACTTTCCAACTACCGCAAAGGTAACAGATCGAGTAAGGATTGAACCCACGACCTCTCGATTGCCAGGCGATTTCTCTATCGACTGGGCTATCAATCTGATGTCAATACACTTATTTGTAGTAACTGAAGGGAGCCGCACGACTCAATTGGACCTCAATCCTTAGAGGGTTGGATGGAAATTGGGCTCCGCCTGTTCATCAATGCGATGAAATTCCATTGGTTCGTAGGATTATATATTTTTTCTGGACACCCTGTATGAACAGGCTTAGTTGACAAGAAGAAAACCCCGGTGTGGAACCAAATATTGAACTCAAATAAAAACTCAAATATTGTCTGATTTTATAAAAATTTTGCACCTTGAACGTCGATTTACTGTGGAGAAAAATCAACTCAAAATGACTCAGAAAAATGTAAACAAACAACTTTTCACACAACAGGGGAGAGATTCAACAATTATATAATTAAATTAATGCAATACATGTAATTATTAATCAATAGAGCACAGAAGAACTGTACATAAGAAACAGACCACGTTGTATGAATGGAAAATAATATTTTTAGGTGAGTGTGAGATTGCATGCCCCTGGACAACCAGGCATTATATGTGGTTGTGTGTGCAATTGCACGTCTTTCCTATCTAGGCCTGTAGAAATATATGAACTAAAAAAAAATTTATTCAAAAATCTTGTTAGATTTTCCACAACATTTTATACCTTGAAGTTCATTAAAACCATAAAAAACAGCACTATAATTTCATTAGTGGAGTTTAAGGGTTTCAAAACAAAATGTCAATGCAGTGGGCATAAACTGGCATTGGCACTTTTCAGCTCTAAATTAAGGTAAAAGAAAATAATGAATGACATCTGACCTCACTGATGAAACTAAGGGACACTATCCAAACTCAAAATTCCACACTTAAATAAATAACGCCAATTTGGTGTCAGATTAATACACCCCACCCTCTCTGATTTAAGCATCCAGTTAATTTGTCTTGAAATCCTTTTACTTCTGACATTTTTTGATAGTTTTCAGATAGTACTTTTTGTATCCTATAGTATTTCATTGGTATAAAATAGGAAACACTTGCTTATTAAATGAGTTCTAGTCTTTTATGAGTCTTTTCAATTCTCAATTAACATTTTTGTGAATAAAGCAAAAGTTTTTTTTTATCAATGTAGGGGTGCTAATAACAAATTAAATTAAAAAATTTGATTAAAAAATGATTGCACGCCTAGTACAATTTAGGCGTGCGACCGCATGCCTTGATCGCTGGAAATTACATCTAGGCGTGCGATGATTGCACGTCTTTATTTTTGTTATGCCGAAGCCTGGAATATCAAACGTGGGACAAGAAAATATAATTGGGGGTATAATGGATGTGCTCTCAGACCCCGGCCAGGGTTTTAGTGATTGTTGTACAGGTTTTCTTAAGTTTTTTCATAGTACTGAGCAAGTGAGAGTTCTTAGACAGTCGGTCTGAGGTAAAGGTGGAATCCCAAGTACTCTCAAAAGGGTGTCTAGGTCTAATGAAAATAAGAAGAAGCAAAAATAAGGAAGATGCATGGTAGAAGATAAGCACGGCTTACACTGTATTGGGGATGTGGAAGAGTACAGAAAAAATTATCTCTGTCTTGAATTATCTTGGTGACCAAAATTGCAGGAAAAAGAGAAATGGAAAGAAGCACTGTGGCAAACTGGCTTAATAAAAAGTTGTCCTTCCCACAACAAGCTGAAAAATTTCAACAAAGGTGAGATTGGAGACATAGAGGTCTTCAACATTAGAGTGAATTACCAACCTGGCGACCACTGGCGTTCTTCCTTGTTTTCTTCGTTTTTAATAAACATTTACAGTTTTTAGTATTTTACCTTACTTAGTATTTCAAAACCATTGATTAGCTGCCAATTTTTTTTATTTTAACTGTTTCCTCATTGAAAACTAACAAAAGATAAATTAAAATTGCGACACCATCTGGCGACCAGGTTACCCATCTGGCGACCACTTTTTTCGTGTGAAGTAACTAGATTAAATTGACTGTTAACGGAATTTTTTTGCGCATATGAAATACAGAGCCAATTAGTTATTCACTGCAGTATAGCTTTTACATAGACAATTTCCTTGATTTATGTAATTGACAATTTTATTTTTAACATGGAGCATGAAATTGATTTTTTATATTGTAATTTATATCATGAACACTTTTTATCCTCCTTCCTTTCTTTTCTTTTTCTCTTTACTATTTACTTGTGTAGATTGTAGCTTGTGAGGAAAGCATGAAGATAAAATAACTGGGAATAACATATTTAATTGTTGATTTTAGGTTAGGGTTTATAGCGTCTCAAAACTACACCACATGCCGCATGTTGAAAAAAAAGTCATTTGATTTAGGGGGAATGAATGAATGAATTTATTATAATGAAGCAGTAAAGAGGAGACCACTTTAATAGCAAAAGCTAAACTAGAGAGTAGCCACCCATAAAAGCTAAGAAATACAATAGGAGAAGAAAAATCTCTCATATATATGAGAAAAGTAACTATGATTTAAAAAATTTAAACTTTAAACTTTAGAAGAATAAATGTATAGGTATAATACGCATCCAAGTATATAAATAAAAGGCAAGAAAATAGAAAACAAAAGTTTTTGTACTTAATTGTAACTGTTCATGTAAAAGTTTTGCGCCAGTGATTTTATTGACTCATTGAGAAGTCATTGAGAAAAAACCAATTTAATCAAATCTATTCCATACAAGTTGGCTTTCGTAAATCAAGATTTTTAAAATATGATGACACAATATAAGTAATAGCTCACCCTCGCTTGGTGTTTTAAATGGCTTCCTTTTTCTTGAAGTCATGACGAACAGAGTTTGTAAAACGTATTCAAGATGGCGCAAAAAAGACCTGCTTGCTCCGCATCGTTCATGTAAAAGTTTTGCGCCAGTGATTTTAGTTTTGACAGATTACAACATGCACTCAACTTTATTAATTAGCGTATTGGTAGTGGAGTGTGATTTACGAAAGCCAACTTGTATGGAATAGATTTGATTAAATTGGTTTTTTCTCAATGACTTCTCAATGAGTCAATCAATAATACATTAACTTCTTTAAAAATGTTATCAATGTTTGACAGCAGGGAAATGGGGTGATAGTTACTTATATCAAGAAGGGATGTCTGGGTGCGTGGTCTAATAATCACTGTCTTTAGCTGCCAATTACGCGGCAAGGGTTTGATTCCTGCGAGTGTTGTCTATTTATGAGATTTTGACAATAGAAGGAAAAACTCTTCCTTCAAAGGACATATTGACAAGATGTGATATTAGGATTGTGATATCATCCTTAAAAAGCTTGAGGATACTGACAGGTATGCTGAAAGGTCCAGTAGATTTTGATAATTGTAAAGAGTGAATTGCTTTATTATTATTGACTTCTTCATTCAAAGGCTAAAGATGCTAAGAATATTGAGTTTATTTTACATCTTCAAAGGATATTCGTAAAGTGACTGTTAGTGGGGGGGGGGGGGGTATTTGTGATCTGGTGGTATCAGCAATTGTGGAGAAGTAGTCATTAAAGGAATTAGCCACAACACAAGGGTTTGTTGAAACTGTAGTATTTCCAACTGAGATAGAGAAGTGGGGGAGTTCAAACTATCTTTTATTTTCCCAAAAAGGGGAAAATCAGAGTGGAAAGATTTTTAAAATATGATGACACAATATAAGTAATAGCTCACCCTCGCTTGGTGTTTTAAATGGCTTCCTTTTTCTTGAAGTCATGACGAACAGAGTTTGTAAAACGTATTCAAGATGGCGCAAAAAAGACCTGCTTGCTCCGCATCGTCTTTCATCAAAAAAGAATTGCCCCGCCACACTAAAAATAGATCAACAACATAATGGCTGCCCGAATTCAGCAGCACATCGAGCGCAAACAATCAACTTCGGGCGTATCGGGCCCACACAATAGCCTAGAAATCTAAGCTTAATTCTTTTTCGCCTTTGATATACTGATTTGGGAGGAAAAAGAGAGGTTTTTTTCCGCTTTTCCCGATGAATCCGTTTACGGTAAATTGAAAAGCGCGCGGTAGGCAAAAAAACCGATAGGTCTACCTGCTGGCTATTTACTATCAGGGGGGCGGGATCGGGGTCATAAATCCAGAGACAATCGCCAGACCAGGCGCCGATGCAGGCGCCGAGTCAGGCGCCGAACCTAGCGCCGAGTCAACCACCAGAATTCTAGCATCGAATGAAGAGCCGGACCAGGCGCCGAGTCAGGCGCCGGTTTAGCCGCAGGGTCCGGCCCCGGTTTAGGCGCAGGCTTAGGCATAAAGGATGAGCTGTAAAATCCTATGA
>JAUBWS010076966.1:0-13061 GCA_032270445.1 Darlingtonia californica
TAGCAGGCTTATTTGGATTGAATTGCCTGAATCCAATTTGGTGTCGCATTGGATAGAGTGTCTCATCTATGGACAGGTATTCACTTGGAACAACACAATTCTTCATGCGCTCATTGAAAAGATTTGTCAATGACCGAGCCGCAGCAAATCGATCTCTTCTCCAAAGGTGGCTTCTTTCTTTTGAATCGTCAAACGAAAGGACACTACACAGGAAAGAGAATCTATGCTTGGACATTGTGGCACCAAAAATGTTATGACCAGCTGTATCTGAAAAAAGTATCTTATAAGTGTGCATAGACTGTCCAAGAAGACCACGCACATAAAGAAGATCAATGAACGCATAAAACTCGCGTTCATCAAGAAGTGACAAGTATGTGTACTTGTTTGATTGTTTTTGAGGTGGAATTTTTTCTTTGACATATTCAATTTTTTTGTTGGTGTTCTGTACAATCAAATCCACCATCTCAGTAGAAAGAAGGAATTTGAAAATGTCATTGATACTATGTTCCAGATCAGCAACCCGTTTGCTCACGGACGAAGGAGATGGTGTTTGTGGATGATGTCACAAGCGCGTTGTCGACCAACGCCTTCCGGAACTTTGTTGGTCCAAAAGATCTTCTTGGTGTTTTTGTCTGACTTTGGTCCCAAGTAAGCAGTCAACTCCTCCTTCTTCTTATCATCTTCAACTAAACCATAATCATGAAGGTCGTACAATGTCTCATCCAGCGATTTATCGATTGAATTCACCAGTCGTTTTTTTGTCAAAATTTTGCGCGGTGGTCGGTTAGGTTCTTTGGCAGCAGCATCAGGTTCAGCTTCAGATGAACTTCCGTCTGAGCTATCATCCTCTGTAGCATCTTGCAATTGACCTTCATCATAAATCTCATGCATATCAGTAACATTTTGCTCTTCGTCACCATCACCGTTTTCGATAAAATTTAGAATGTCGGCTACCGCTGCATCATATGAGATTCTACGCTTTGGCACAATGGTTTTTATTGTACACTAAAACAAGAACAAAATTGAAATAAAATATGAACAAAACAATAAGCATTCCTCAGTTTATAAATTTGCTTGTTTCAAAGACATATCAGTGCTGCGCGACTCAAATTCCTCAAAACGGGTACTGTATTTCTTTACTAATTTTTCAAAAAACAAATAATGAGTAATTTCAAAAAACAACACAAGAAATGCACCCCTCAGCTATTTTCAACAATGATAATAAAGTCTGAGTGGGAAGAAACCACTAGCATAGTAATTGCAGTCAAATTTTAACCATTATGGAGGTATAACGCTTCAACCACAATTTTCAACTTTTCCCGGCTGGCACCGACAAATCCGCCATTATGGCGGAATGGCCAAACCGAAAGACCCAAAATTACCGGTTAAATATTTCTCACAAAATTTTAGGAAAAGTCATGAAAAATCAGGTTCATATCTTTTACGGTTAGAATTTAGCGGTCAAATTTCATGAGGGGTGGGCACTACCCCCGGGGCAGATAGGGTTAACATTATTTTTTTGTTTCTCTATTATGCTTGTTTATCAAATAAAGCTTGCTTGCGTAAGTTTACAACGAATGTCGTTATATTGTGTATGACTTTATTCCTTCATGAAACCCTTACAGAAAAAACAAGTCCTTTTTAGCCAATCTGAGGGGTTCCAAATTGCAAAAATTTCTCGGCCCGTCGGCCTAACCATGGTCAGGCCTCCTCAGACACTGAACTGAGCCCCTCCAGAATAAATTTGGTGGTTACGGCCCTGATGTATGACCATTTTGGAAAATAGTGTTTCTATAAAATTTGTTGGCTTTGTTCCACAATACGTCAAAGTCAACCAAGTGGCAGAATGAAATGCTGGAAGCAGTAAATATTAATTTTATCTTTGCAATACCATACAACAATAAAGATTTCGTTAACAAAAAATATCTTCTTTACTCTTGAAAACGTATACCCTTTAAAAACTTTTAAAGGATAAAACCTTTATTGCATTATCTTCAAAATTTCATGGGGCCAACGTAACGTTTGGTACCAAGCGATGTCCTTTAGATTAGATAAACTATATCTATTTATCAAGATGGTTGTTTGATGCATTATAGATAATTAAATTCCACAAGCACTAGAATTTACGAGCCGATTTGCATTTCACGAGCATTCATTTTCGAAAATTAACGACAATAGCAAATTTGACGAGTATTTATTTTCGCGGATCGGTTGATAAGATAAACATTTTTTAAGTGGAAAATTACTTTTTAACCCTTAGACTCCGAAAACCGCCGTTGAACGTCCAAATTTACCGAATAAACCAAAAAACTGCTATTCCTTTGGAAGCTCCTAACTTATGAACGAATTAGAATTGGTCAAAAAACAACCCTCGACATTATTAAATAGCATAAAAAGAGCTTTCTTTTGAAACCAAACCCACTGTCCAAAAATTCAAAATGAAACTTTGAAAAGACTTAAAAAGATGTAGAAAATTTTCCACTTTTCAAAAAAACAGCGTAAATTTTGGACAAATGCTCAAATTTTGTCACGCAAATTTTTTTCCAAATAAACTTAGCCAATTTTTCCCTAGTTCATCTGAAAAGTGTAGAAATTGTTTTGGTGTCGCTGGAAACACTTTTTTAATCCCATTAATTTCCTTCAAATAATAAAAGTTTCTGTTTAGCACAAAGCTGCATAGAATTTGTATAAAAACAACGACAACGACGCTGAAGCTCCCCCCCCCCCCCCCCCAAAATATTTTTGGGGTGAAAAAAAAATTAATTACGAAATTTGTTTTTAACGCCAAAGAGCTCATAAAAAGTATATTGTGTAATAACCGATCAGCCAAGAGAAACTAAATTTAGGTCTAGTTTTAGGGCTATGTCTTACATTTTATTTATCATCAAATGATTAGTTTAGATATTTAGAATGATTTTAGGTGAAACTGTGGTAAAATATTAGGCTGAAATTTTCTAGAACCCCCGACCCAGACCCCCTGCTCAAAAGAAATTTAAACCTTTGCATTAAGACCCTCAACATTTTTAAGGAAATTACGAAAAGTTTGCAATTCTCTGATTCAGTTAAATGTTGTGAAGATGTGAAGACTTATTCTTTGTCAGATGTTCTTTTATCCTAGTGGAGAGATGGCGATTAAGTTTCGCCATTGTAACTGACATTACAGCCAGGGCAATTGAATTTATAGACTACTTGGGATTTGAGAGAACTGGGGAATTATAATATAATATCTTTAGTTGAAAACATAAAACTAATAGATCATATCGGAGATAAAAAAATGAAATGCATTCTGGTCGATTGAGGTTGCAAAGGGATTTGAAGTGTATTTTAAGAGTAATTTCTCCTTTGGGAACGGCAATCAACTCTAATGTTTGGGGAGGCCGATCGGCCAGAATGCATTGCAATTTTTCTATCTCCGATATGATCTATATTTTAAACGGTGTAAAAATGACTTTAATTTTCGCATTTTCATTACAAAACTTACCAGTTATTTTGTCAATCTTTTTTTTGCGTGAAAGAAGAAAACCTACCGATTAATGGCAGTTTGTAGTATCTGGGCTCAAGAGAAGTGTTAGTTTCTTCGATGGATTTAGAATGTATAGAGTCTACGTACGTTTTAATTCCGCTTTCAATGACATTCAAGGGAAAACTGTTTTTCTGCATGGTTTTAGAGATGGTTGAACTTCAAATAATACTATAAAAGCAACCCGTTTAGATAAAAATTCATTACCGAAAATTAAAAGTGAACAATACTGACCGATGTATACTAAAGCTAAGTTTTTTTGTCTCGTTTGCAAACGTACTTTTCCTTATCAAAGTGTATTTAATTTTATGCCTCTTTTCCTGTTCAATGCCATCTTGTAGGTTTTAGATCAATTGCTGTCACTTTAATGATCATTTATATTTTTTTTCTTTTAGGATTTATTACGAATCGGTTAAAGAGATGGTCAGAAAAATACAATGCATCATTAGTGCGCAAACCGTGATCGCTCATACATTTTTTTGTTTACTATATTTTGGTTGAGTTGGATTTGAAGCCACGATATGGTCAACGTTGGAATGGTTAACGTATTCATCCCCTGTGACGAGTGAAAATATTCAGAAAGAGATTCGCCATTAGATACAACTGAATACAAGAACGAAAAAACGGAGATGATTTAAATCTATATGCAAACGATAGGACAGAGCGACGAAGACATAAGTTTTATATTGACTTGAGTACAAGTACATAACAAGGATTTTAATACAATTTATAAAGTTATAGAGATCAATATTCTATAGTTGAATTGCAGATCACATTGAAAATATGTTCGATGATAAAATTTGTAATCATGATGTAGTTATACTGTATAGACCATATTCTCTCTAATAAGCGCCCGGGTGGTTACAATTTTTTTTAAGCTTAGGGAGGAATGTCAACTGTCAAGGCGATTACGTCATGCTATTCTTAGTACATTGAAAAATTGCATAAAATTAACTATATGGGTGCCCATATGTTTGGACCATGAAATTAACTTCTGACGCCCATTGCTTATTCTAAGCGCTAAAAATAGTCTACCCAATGTTAGGAATGTTGACATGTTGAACTTTATAATAGGTTTTATTTGATAAAATATTATGAAAAATTGAACATATTTAATATCATTTACCATGACCATATTATTAAAAAAAAATTTATGTAACATTGTTAATAAGGCCATGGCGTGACTTTTGCATATGTTCAATAGTCGAAAAGAAAGAAATCTCTCAACTCTTATTTTACAACTATTTGAAGTAAGAACGATTTTCATTAGAATGAGTTATTAAAAATACCTCCAGGCAAAAAAAGGGAAGCAGGTGTTTTATGAAACATCTGCTCAATGAGCTACACTAAGCTTCTGTAACGTCAACCATAGAGCCATAGCGCCATAGAGATTAGTAATACCATTGAACCATAAGATTTGCTACTGTTTTTTCTTTATCCCTCGGATAAGAGGAGTAGATAAGAAAAATGGGAACCCTCTTATTCTGTACGAGAGTCTCCTCACTACTATAAAAAGGGTAACATGTCCCTCAAATATCATATCATCGTCGTCTTTACACGAGAAGAAAAGAAGAACCCAACACATTACAGAAGAAAGTCAAAGAAGATTCCACTTAAATTCAAAGTAAGTGTAAACTCATACTACCGTAATTTTTTTAATTTAACGGGCCCTCTAATTAACGCGCAGGGGCCATTTATGGCAAAAATCATAATTTGTTTTCCTCTAATTTTGCTCGCCTGCCCAAAATTTCTTGTATTTTACTTTCCTCTAATTATTAACGCGCAGCCTAAAAAACAAAAGAATAATTAACTTTCGATCTAGTAGCCATATTGATTTAAAAGTTTTAGGATGTGTCCGTTATCATGTTTTGAGCTTTTTAACAAATAAAATTATGTTTGCTAATTCCTGGGATGTATGTATTTATGTATTTACGTCAACTACTTCAGAAATGTATGCAAAACTTGAAATACTTGTTAAAAAAGCTATGAAACAATACATGACTAAAATTAATGAGAAGGAAAAGGAAAGGGAGAATAAGATTAAAAAGAAGAATAAATACCTTTAGAAATGTTGTTTCTTCTTATTTATATGTAACTTTTTTCTCAATAAAAATTAAACTTAAAAAAAACATCAAATTTTCTTCTTGTTTTCCGCTAATTATTAACGCACATTCAGGCTCTATAATTTTTATAATTAATTTTTTTTACAATTTCCTACGAAAAATGATTATTTTTACCCGCGTGTTAAATTAAAAAAATTACAGTATTCATGAATCACGGCATGAAGTTTAAAGTGAAGGGGGTGAAACTATATCTAAAGGAAAGCTTTTGGCCCACCATTTTTAGGGAAGGAACAAACATTTTGATTCTTTCATTTTCTAAGCGGTAAATTTCGAGTATTTTTGGACTAAATAGGATAAAAACTTGGTTTTGGAATTTTATTTTGTGAAGGAAAAAATCACCCTAAAAAACGAGGGTGCCATGCCCACCCCCATCACGGCCTCTCTGTTACTGTATCTCTGCAATCATAATAGATAACTTATGCAATTAAATAGAAGAAGCTGTGTTTAATTTTTTGGTTTTTTTTCAAACAATATTTTGATTTTTCATTTCAGCAAATCATACTTCTAAGATGAACAGCGGAGCACTTCTTTTCAAGGGAAAAATCCCATATGTTGTAGAGTTGGAAGGTGATGTCGAGGGAATGAAATTTTCTGTCAGAGGCAAAGGCCATGGTGATGCAAATAATGGAAAAATTGAAGTCAGTTTCATCTGCACAACCGGTGAAATACCAGTCCCATGGCCAAGCCTTCTCACTTCCCTAACATACGGTGCACTGTAAGTCAGTTAATATCATTTCATGTTTTGAATCAATTCTTGATGGTTAACAAACAGAGGAAATTGTATAATTTTCAAATACTAAGATAACTTCGCAGTAAACTTTAGCTTGCAATTATTTTCAATGAACAAAACGTTATACCAGTAAACAAAAAACTTAAATGTAACAAATATACACCCTTGTCTCACCGCCCCGGTGGCACTTTTGAAATCCACCGGGGATGTGAAAACGTTTCTAAACATTCGTCAGGATGACGGAAAAACGCAAATTACACCACTTATTCACAAATCTTTTTTTTTCTTTTTTTTATAATGATGAATAAATTAGGGAAGAACAGTAATAAAAACTCTTTGTACCCAGTGGAGATTTCTAAGTTGCAAGAGACAATTGCCGGGGAACCGGTGATTTTACTGTCTCTTGTATACTGGATAAAGTAGATTTGCAAAAATTTCACCAGGGATGCACTTTTTCCTCCGGTGACACAATTTAGCCATTTTTTCTCAGTGGGAACAAGGTTTAGGCACATTTTTTTGCCTGGGGCAGGGTGTCCCACCGGAGCAGTGATACAGGGGTGTAAATATGATCAAGTTTTACAGTTTCAATAAAACTTTCACTAGAATTAAGACAAAAAAGAGCTTGATTTTTTGCCTAAGCTAGAAGACTAATAGTAACAATATTATTTCAGGTGCTTTGCACAATATCCAGATAGTATCAAAGACTTCCCAAAAAGTGCCATGCCGGAAGGATACGTTCAAGAACGAACAATCACTTTCGATAATGATGGTTCTTATAAAACTCGTGCAGAAGTGACCTTCGAAAATGGATCAGTGTACAACCGAGTCAAATTGAACGGTCAAGGATTTAATAAAAGTGGAAATGTCTTGGGAAAAAGATTGGAATACTCCTACTATCCACATTGCATCTACGTCTTCGGAGATAAACCAAATAATGGTATCAAATGCTGCTTCAATATTGTAAGTTTTAAGCGTTCATTTTTGCAAAAATGCTGAGTTTTAAAAACCCCATGTCAAACAAGTTTATTGCCTCTATTCGTCAACAGGTGTATTTTAGACGCTAATGTCGTAATTTTACATAAATACTAAGTTAGGTAAATGCAGAACTTGCACCGGATTTAGAAAAGAAAAAACAAAAAAAAAGATGAAACGTAAATTTGAATTTTATTGAAAATATTAGTCAAGAAAATTTTTGCAGAAAGCAAATTGAAGATAGTTGGATCAAGACAATCAAATTAGTTGTACCTTTTTCAGGCTCACAACATCATTGGAGGAGGAGAACTAATTGCCAGCCACAGACAACAAAATACACCACTCGGTGGAGGACCAGTTGACATTCCAGACTACCATCACGTAACATTTCACGCAACATTAACTAAAGATCCCGGGGAAACAAGAGATCACATGAACGTGGTAGAGGTGGTCAAAGCTGTGGATTGCAAGACTGCATATTTATAAACATTTTAAGTTTTTTACTTAAGAGGTTCTTTATGATTTAAAAACTTGAATTTGAAAATTAACCTCAGTTGTGCACTAATATAATACGATCGATATTTTATTCTATTGTGTAAAAGATGTATTATCAGGAATAAAACGAGTTTTGTTATTCTACCGACTCATTTTCGGCTGGCGGCACTCACCGAAATAAATTTTGAAAACCTGTAACGCTTCTGATTGGTTGCTTTCAACACTTTTAATTGGTTGTTATTCGACAGGTGGTCACACTTCTGTGAAGAGAAGAGAGTCTGACAGGAAACGCAATAAAATCCCGGACAGACCGTGTTAACCTTTGAGGTCTGGAACCTTGTTTACATTAATGGAGAGAATTCTCCAGAAAAGAATCGCTTTACGGGTTTAGTAGATTTGACTTGCAGGATTCAATAATTCTAAATCAAAATCCTTTCTGAACTAAAAAAGAAGGCGAAATGGAGGAGGTGTTATGTTACTCTGTGAGTATGAGAAAGGTCCTATTCCGCATATTCGAGTTTTCTATAGAAACGCTTGTTACAAGTGTTTAGAAGAACGACAAATCGAGACAATATTTTGCTTGCTTAAACAAACACTTGTAACAAGCGTTTCTATAAAAAACGTGCTAATACAGTATTTTGCCTACACTTTCCCGGACATATACGGGATCCGTACTTAACGAAAGCAGCCAACGAGGCATTTTTGCAAAATATTAGTCTGCTCCACGAGCTTTTAAGCGTTGTCCCGAGCTTAGCCACAATTGTGGCTAAGTTATTTTTAGATGTGGCGAGTGTTTTTGAGACGAGTGTATACAAACAGTACTGTAAGTGAGTCAGTAACACTTAGCTTTGCGTGTGGTGAGGTCTGCAATCAGACTAGCAAAATATCTGTTGGGAAGGCATGTTTTCTTTATAAATTTACATGTGTTCGGAGAATATTTCAAAAACTACTTTGCTTGAAAATTTGATGTGTTCGGCTCCTTGGTAAATATGGATGTGTTCTGAGACCAAATTTTGACGCCTGTTAGATTTATTTTGGCTTCCCTGGAAAAAAAGAGCAGATATTTTGTGTTTTGGGCTTCTGCATATTTATGTATTCGATCTAAACTCTAGTCTCCGTTGATAATACGACGTGTTCTGAGAAGATTTGATGCGAGCTAGATTTATTTAGTATTCTTCGGATAAAAATAACATATATTTCGTGTTTTGGGCTCCTAGAGTTTTACTTCTTTGGAGAAAAAATGTTAGTTTTCTAGATTTTTCGAGGTGTTCTGAGACCATTTGGATGTGGGTAGATTCCTTGTCAGAGTGGCCTTCCTGAAAAAAAAAAAAAAAGAGCTATTTTGTATTTTGAGCTAATTGAATGCTTCTGACTTAAAAGAGTTAAGGGCTGTGATGATTCCAGTTGAATAGTACTTATTGACTTCATAGCCTTTACTCGGTGTAGTTAAGGCAGGGGCTTAGAATTTTTTAGAATGTTCTGAATATAAACATAAAGAAGAACTAAAGCAGAACTAATTGGTTCGTAGCAACCGACTACTCCTAGCAAGAAAAATTTAATTCTGCAAAAATTTAATTGTGTCAGATTCTTTTTCCCGGAAACTTTCAACTTTTTAAAAAAATATACTGTGTGCCCACACAGATTACATAATATCAGAGCGGAAGTGAAAATCAAAAGAATCTAAATTTAAAATTTCCGATTATTTTTACACGTCCAAGCATACTTTTCAGACTGTCAAAGTTAAATCGATCAGCAAAGCTATTTTAAAGATCTTTAAAATGATGCATGATAATTGAAAAAGTAGAACGGGAGCTATTAAGGAAAATGTGCTTCAAAAAGACCAAGTACAAATTACACAATGCATAATGCATAAAAGTTGAAATATCTCAGCAAATATACATGCTATGGACGTCACATATGGACCAGGACTTTGTAATGCCAATGTGACTTCATTTTAAAACTTTCAATTTTTCCACGTATTTCAAATCAAAACAGCTGATAGATGCAAATATATTGCAGATTTTAGGTTTTGTTCTGTAAAATACCAACAAAACAGGTGGCAGAACTGAAATTCGAAAGTTCGGAACATATGTAGTTTTTGAGATATCTTAAATTTTATGCGTTATGCATTATGTATTGAGCATTATGCATTATATGCACTATGCAATTCTTACTTGGCCCTCCGAAAATCTTATAAAATTTATATTGGTCAATTCTTATCAACTTTTTGAAAAAATATACTTCACGTAGATTACATAATATCATAGCGGAAGTGAGAATCAAAAGAACCTAAATTTAGATTTTCCGATTATTTTGACACGTCCAAGCTTTACTTGTCAACTTTTCAAACTGTCAAAGTTAAATCACTTATCAAGGAAGATGTGCTTCAAAAGTCTCGATAAATTTTTAATGGTCAATAAAATCATCTTTAAAAAATATATATACTAGTATGTGTCCACACAGATTACAAAATATTAGAGCGGGAGTATCAAAAGAGTGAGAATCAAAAGAATCTAAATTTGGTGTCCAGAGTTTGCTTGTTTTTTGAATTACGAATATATTCGCCCGCCGGTTAATGACAATCGGAAATTTTAAGCCAATGACAATCGCGTATTTCTTTTTTTTGGGTGATACATAATCATAATAATTAGGATAAATTATGCAGGAATCGTTCATCGTGCAAATTGTTGAATCGTCAATCGCAAAGTATTGCAGCCCATTTTTACGCGTCCAAACATACTTGTCAACTTTTCAAACTGTCATAGTTGAATCAGCAAAATTCAGTTTTTTGGATGTCGAGAATGAGGAACTAATAAGGAAACAATCAAGTAATGACAAATCATTCCACTAATTTCTTGTTTTGGTAATTAAAAGGAAATTATTAAATTTATTAAAGCTAACAAATCTTAATTGGTTGCCATGGCCAATCCAGCAAGTGCAAGACATCGCATTGTTGATAAGACAAAGCCTTGCCCTTACTAAGAACTGCACATTTAACATACAGTGTGTATCAAAATGTTGGAAACGCAAAATAAAAACTTCAATTTTTCAATCAATATTGGCTATTTTCTACAAAATTTTACATCAACAGAAAGCTCTTTGAAAGATCTTTAAAATAATGCAGTTTACAGGCGCGGATACAGAGGTGTAGCATTATCTTAAGAAGAGAGTAACAATTGTTAAGATGTCAAAATGTATTATTAATATATAAAAGATAATTACTCTTATTTAACGACACATCACTCTTCTCCGGAAATTTTGCTACTCCGCGCCTGGTTTTCATGAAAATTGAAAAAGTAGAACGGGATTTATTTAGGAAAAATGTGCTTCAAATTTTTAATGGTCAATAACATCAATTTCTAATGATTTTTGCCTTATTGTTTAAAGGTGTCAAATCTTTACAATTTATCATGACTTTTCTGGGCAGCGCAGATTGCTAGTAAACTTGTTAACCACTCTTTTTGTGACAGAGTAAATTGATTATAAAAATTTCACAGAAATAATGATTTTTTGTTTGTTTCAAAAAATGCTTTCTTTAATGCATCTTCTTAATCGACCAAAAAAATTTGATACGTACTGTATTTCAATGCCATTAACAATATGCATACTCATCAGTTTTTAGTCGAGGGTAATAAGTACTCAAAAAATCTCCAATCACAAAATAACCAAACGAAATCACACAAAAGCACGAAAAAAGAAGCACAACAAAAATCAAAGTTGTTTGGAACAAAAAAGATGTTTTCCCTCATGAGTGACAGTAGAAGCGTTGAATAATGTTGGATAAGGAATATTTTTCCGCTGCTTGTTTACAACGTGTTGTAATAATAATAATAATAATAATAAAGGATTTTTTATTTCATGCATTCAAATATACAATTGGCTATTCTTGCAGAGAAAATATTATTGTTGGTTTACCTGCAGCGTGGTATAAAATTAAATAAAAAGCACAAAAAAGATGAGTCATTGATCATTGCATTTCTTTTCAGAAACTGTTTTTTTAGACCAGCAATTATATTGTGTTCAGGAGCTTTCTCGACAAAGGCATAGGTCATTTTTGAAGGTAAAGATCGAGACATAAGAATTTTTTCAATTCTTGACTCTATATTATCTACAGAAGTTTCTCAATTTCAAAATCCAAGGAGTTAACTTAACCTAGCTCTGGAGCTATAGTATAAAACGCATAATGCATAATTCAAAATAGTACAGATATCTTAGCAACTATATAATATGCTAAGGACTTTAAATTTTGCCGTAAAGAGGCCTTTCAACAATGACGAACGAGGAAAAAAATATTTGTCGCAATATCCGATTTTCTAGTGGCCCGCACTAGAGTGTGTGAAAGAGTCTACCCAACTTCGGCCCCAGACCCAATTTTTTCGTGCTACTGATATTTTTTTGCTGGACGCTTTGAAAAAATAACTTTTCGGGTCCAAAGCTTGCTTAATTCCGCCGCACAGCCAGCCATGAAGAGGAAAAGTGCCATGGAGTCTTCGAGGTTGGAGTCTACTAATAATTTTCGGACTATCGGGAATGCGCCGCTGCGCTATTCGCTGGTGGTGGAAATGTACCTTTATAGGTTGTTTTTTTTCATAACCAGAGTCTTAATAAACATGAAAAAAAAAATGCGAACATGGCTGCCGAGACTCCAAAGATCATGTCATTTTGGAGGAAAAAAGATAAACAAGTGTAAACAAACAGTGAAATTCAGAAGAAAAATTTGTTCTGTGTATACGTTATCTGCTTATTTTAAAGAGAGTACTTTTATACTAGTACTAAACTGTCACAGGATATGAATTATAAAATATTTCAAGTTGTAGGCAGAAAAAGAGTGTCCTGTTGATTATATTAAATGACTATAAAGAAAGCTATTCATTGGGATTTTCCATTTTTTATTCATACAGGGGTATGGATGTACTTTTTGGCAGCTTGAGAAAATCTTTGTTGAAATCAAACCCTGGAAAGTCAGCCTGTCCTCGAAAAAGTTTAGATATGGCATCAGTGGCTGGATCACTGAAAAACAAAAACCCTTGCTACCCAACCAGCACGAAGACGTCTTAAAGACGTCTAAAATGCTCTTTTATTAGAATCTAAAAGACGTCTTTTTCAGCTATGATTTGTCCGTTTTTGCAGCGTCTTTTTGTAAGGTCTTTTAGCGGTTTTTAAAAGATGTCTTTTGGAAGACGTGTTAAAGACGTTTTTTAGAAAAAGATGTTTATAAGAC
>JAUBWS010076977.1:0-13061 GCA_032270445.1 Darlingtonia californica
GTTTATTATACAGAAAGATAGTTTCGTTAAACAATTCTTTTATATAACAAACGTAAATCATGAATAATTAATATTTTTTTATATAGAAGTCAAAGTAAACATTACCTAAGTAATAACTTGACCCGCCTCAACAAGGCGAGAACAAACAACATCAAACCGCTCAAATGGAAAATCTCGATCGCGTCTGTTATGCCAGAAAAATGAGATCTGCATTTGCGTAATGATTGTCGTTACTACGAGCAGGAGGACACAGGGTGTTTTAAAAATGGTATACGCTTCGCTATTACCGTAAAAAGAACAATGTTCTCTGTTAAAAAGGAATGAAATGTATTAATCAATAGTAGTTTTTTTACTTTAAAACCAACATTTTTCTGTTGAATAAAGGAACAACAATTAACAAAAAGATCATTAGGGACTAAACACTCATAAAACGTTCATTAAAGAATAAATATTTTATTCTGATAATGTTCTTTCAAAAAACGTTCAAAAAATTGCGCGTCTTAGAGATTAAATATCTGGGGAATCAGTCCATTGTAACCAATCAAAATTGCCGTGTCATGCATATCTAAAGTCTATGTTAACAGAACATTAATTTCAAGCATCATTAAATTATTTCAATGCCTTTAACTAATTTTGTGCAAAATGTTCGTATAAAAATGATATGCTATAAGGTATATCTAACAATAATGAATGCACAGAATAATATGCTGAGCCAAAAGCGGAATAAATTTTTGAGTTGTAAACAAAGTATTCTTATAGGAACAATGAACGTTAGAGCTTTAAAACAAACATGGAGACAAGAAAACTTGTGCAAAACTTCCTGAAATAGAAGATGGACATTTAAGGAGCAATAGCTCACAAAATTGTACACAACGAAACAATAGAGCTTTTTGAACGTGGTAATTGCACCATCATCACAACAAGTGCATGGAGAAACGATGTAAGAGCATCAGTCGGTGGTGTTGGGTTACTAATCAGCAAACATGGAAGGCAAAACTTAACTGATATAATACCTATCAATAACAGAATATTGGTGTTTCATTTCAGTGGCAACAACAGTAATTGTACACTACTTACCAACGGAAGGCGCAGAACATTGCAACAATCTTAACACAGTTATCAGTTATATTCCAAGACATAATGTACTCTTTTGTGATATGTGATTTTAATTCAGTTTTCAACAGAAGACTAATAACTAATGACTAGGTTAACTTTCGACAGTATGCTTCAAAATGGCTCAGTTTTGGCACAGTGGTAATACTTAATTTACAAAAAGTTACATTGGTCAACAAATGTTTGCTGAAATCAGCGCTTTTTTTAATAAAATGAATGTCCACTAAAAATGTTTGAATCTTGAAATTTTGAAAAATATTTGTTACGGCAAGTGTACATATTATCGACATGTTCACTTTACTTTTAAATTTTTAGATGAATAAAGGATCGGGAAAGTAAAGATTGAGGTATATTCTCTCAGGTTTTGAAAGTTTAAGGAAAATCTGATTAATCGTTCATGCAATATAGGTATCAAAAGACAGGCACCCTATTTTATCAACTGTAAACATACCTTACTTTTTATCAACATGTCAGTTATCAAGATTGCACGTATATGCCTCATTGATTTACAATTGTATGGAATGTTTTACAAATTTTAATTTAAAGACATAATTTTTAGTTTTCATGGAACAAAGCTAAACGTTCTATTGGTATTTAGGGGAAGTTATTAACAAAATCAAAAGCAAATTACCCAAATCTACCAGATATCACGCTTGAAACATCCGATTGGTGTCCAGGGTTGCATTTCATAATTGATGTGTTTTAATCATAAGCGCAATCGAATACAACGAACATTCTCTCTAAATAAACTTCATCTTCCTTGGTGAAGGAGTCCTAAACAATTTTGAATAACTTTCAAATGCTCAATTTAACAGGAAGATGGGAAGGGTACATAGACCGCAGTTTTCACGTTTGAAATTGTAAACGTATATGTAATGGTCTATGGGAAAAGGACACATAAAGCCATCCATAGTTTACTGGTTTACTTCCCAAAATCACTAAAAACGTCTGCGGAGGTATGTCGTCTAAATAGAAATGCACTCCTCCACAGCAGACGTTCTTTAGTAATTTTGCCAGCGGGTGGAAATGGTAAAAATGACCAAACCCCTTTTACCATAGGCCGCCACATATATAGTGACTCTCAAAAAAGACTAATTAAAACAGGAATCATTATATAGCGTTAGAAATAATTTTTGAATTAAATTATTTTCATGTTAAACGAAAGAGATGAGGCAGGGTAATTTAAATATAATAGCAACGAAGGAATGCAAAGAAAGACATTTTGATGCTGGGATTAACTTAATCTTACTTGGATTTGCAGTCAAAGTATACAGGTTTCTGGGAAAGTCAGAAAACTGTGCATGAGTAAAATTAATATACTTTTCCAACGGCACATAAAATGATATGGCTCTTAACTCTATTTTACAAAAGATGTGAAGGGGTTGGGGATAGGGAATGTCTCCTCTTCAGTTTTCCTTCTATATTACCTATTGTCAACACTTGGTTGTATATACTCTAAAGTATTTACCTATTAGTATGATTCAGTTCGTTTTTACAGCTGTCAAATTTTTTATAGACAAAAAGCCCCCGTGTAGAATGGCCAAACAGAAATTTAAATATTTGATTTTTTTATAGTAGAACACTTCATAATTTATATACCAACAAAATCACGCGAGGTTAAAAATACTATCTAAATTTTATCTATAAATATAACTTGGCTCGTCTTTTCATCCTTCAGATGTTATTCATATAAAAGTAAACATAAAATATAAATATTTAATCTTTTATCTATAGCGGAAGTTTCTGCATTTCTGCAATAAGAACATCTTCGTAGACTGCGTTTTATCTTCTGCATCAGTTTAAGTGTTGTTTCTCCCTGTGCTTAATTCCAATATAGATTCGTACCACACTAGTAGGGATAGAAATGTTGCATTTAAAGCGAGGGGGCAATCAATTGAAAAAAATCTCGTACACTTAGCAAATAAATCCTAAAAAAATAAATCTCAAAAAATCCCATCACTCCCAAAAAAAGCACGCGGCAACGGCGTTCTCTCTGGGAATTAATTTTCAGATGGCACCTATTCGTAACAAATGAGATTGTTCGTTTATAAGACAAACACAATGATGTATTGGTATTGAATTTATTCTCCACTTTGCCGTGGTTACTTCCGTAGGTTAACGTCCTGTTGTTAAGTTTTTCGATCATGAAAACCCATTAACTTTATCTACACAACTAGTCAAAATTTGTCATACAATTTTTCACTTCGACAATATCGTTTGCTCTTCAACATTTTGAAACGTGTTTCTGAAGCAAATTTCACACCACCAACGTAGAAAAAATTACCAACTGCTGACCAACAATATAAATGTCTTCTTCCATTCATATTTCTTCTCTTATCTGTACTTTATTTGCAAAAAAATCCCAAAAACATTGTCCATCCCTAGACGTCAGCTAGCAAAAGCCAAGGTACTCTACTGTATATCAAAAATACTGAAAATCCACTATATTTTGACAATTGGATAAAGAAGCACACTGTGTTCCACTGCGCACAATTACGCTACAGTTAGCGCGTACTAACATGTTGCAGGTTTTGTTTTTTTATAAATGTTGAGCCCCTTAAAAACATTGACATAATCCTCCTTGAGAATAAGAATGATTGAATTCACATACTATGTGCAAACTGTTGATATCAACTGTTGATAATGATATCTTTGAGTCAGATTGCACAAGTGATTTCTTAATAAAGACCAAAAAATTTAGGACCTATAAAATCTGTTATCATCCTTGAAACATACATACAGCACACGGCTTAACTTCATTTAAATTTCCAAGCTACATAAAAAGGCCTAGAAATAAAAACAAGGAACACAACGGGCAAAAAGTACTCAAAATATAACATATTTGATTTTTCTTTATTTTTTATGATGTTTTTTGTGATTTTTCAGACAAAATTCTTTGTAATTTCATATTTCAAATTCCTTTTCAAAGTATGCAGGATTTTTTTGAGTAATTTAACCCTCAATAAATAATTTGATTTGATAAAAACTTTTAAAAAAACTCACCAAGGGGTTTTATATTTGCACATTTTAAAGGCCAAGGAACAATTGTGTTTAGTTTCAATAATAGGTATTATTATCCAATATTTGATGGAGGTGGTCGCTTGAATCGTTTCAGACCCCCTCCTCAAGCAAAGGTGCTTAAAAAATCCTAAATAAGAATCATGTTCACTAAATGCTAACGTGACTGATAAGCGCATCGATCAAAGATTGATATAACTGCCAAACTGTGGACTGGGGTGAGATTATCTAGACCGCTGCTTTACTAACTGAGCTACCCAGCCCATTTTTGAAAGAAAAATACTATTTATTAGAATAACAATCATGTATAAATTGGTTAAGCCAGTCAAAATGAAAATTTGGTGTTTTGCTTAACCCAAGATAAAATAACGCTGTTTCACATCACTCTGCGAAACACGAGTTTCTTTATTAAAGTGTTTCTTGAATCTTGTAGAATATTGTATGTAGAAAGGTCGGTGAATCAGACTAAGATATGATAAGACAGATAAATTCAACTTTCTGAATCCTTAGGATCCCTCATAAAACAACATTAATCGACCCAACTAAAAAACTTTCTAATCAACCTCTTGGTACCACAAGCTTTCAACGGGGATTCAAAGGTTGCCAATAGTCTCCCCTTGAAAAGAATAATTTTGGAGCCTCGAATTCAAAATATTTGTGTACGAATAAAACGATATGAACAATAAAAAAGGGATAAAGAAAATAGTGGCATCGGCTAACTTTGGCTAGCATTGCAAGTTGAATTTTCGCACATGTAAAAGTAACAATGTCTATTGTGATTATTTCTCTGCATAATTTAATTGTTAATTTCAGTTTGTGGGGCATAAAATTTATTAGTTTGAATTTATCAAAAATGTTTTGGTTTGCAGGATTTACTTTTGAGAATTTTTGAAACGGCCTGCTAAAGGCCATAACAGTTGTCCTGATGGTCGATTGGATCTCACAAGCAACGGGTTACCAGTCCAACACCATATTAGCCATCGAAAAACTCTCCAAACCTTCGTACAGTGAACTTCAATGTATTTAGCCTGTGTATCCCTGAAAAGTTTTTTTCACCTTTCTTGCAAACTACTCCAGAAGTAAAAATAGCATTACCAAACTATTGTTAAGGTTTCTCCACCATTCTTTTTTCATAACATATGAAACCATTATCTAAATACATCACAGTATGTTAACCCTACCTGCCGCGGGCTCTGGAGGTCTTGTCGTGCCCCAAGGGGGGGGGGGGGGTAGAGTATCTCTAGCTCCTGGTTGCCTTGAGCTAACATCTTGAAATTTGGTACAGTTATACCTTGCTGTATTACAAACAAGATGGTAGAAAAAAAATTTCAAAATGATGGCCACGTTTGTGATGACGTCACTATATATCTGAGCTGTTGCGGGAAACTTAGCAAGAAAGTGCAAAAGTGTGTATGTTACTAAAATTGTTTTCATTAAGGTTTAGACAAAGAATTTTAACTTCTTTTTGAACAATTTGGAAGCTAATACAATATAGAAAATAAAAATCCTACACTAAGAACCTGGTGTGAACAAACCACATGATTATCATTGGTCAATGTTGACAAAATTGGAAATACTGTTGATAAAGACGTGCAAAATTTGAAATCCATGTATATCAGATTTCAAACAGCATAGCTTGATATAGAATAAAGCTTTTTATTTGAAATTTGGTATGGTATTACCTATCTGCATGATAAACAAAATGCTATCAAAAAAGTTTCAAATTTGCAAATATTCATGCGATGTCGTCACTAATTATGCCAAATTTATGCGAAAATTCAAAAACGACAAACAAGCCGCTGTGTGATATTTACTTCACCGACAAAAAAATGTTGTCGGTCTCCTTTTCCTAAAGAAATTTGAGGAAAAGTCACAAAATTTCAGGTTATTAGCTCAATCGGTTAAAATTTAGCGGTCAAAAACCCAAACTTCCGGCTGCCTCATAATATAATAATTTTATAAACAATTCAATAACATTTTTGGCTTAAAATTCTGAACAATTAATAACGTTTGATGGTTTAGTTTTAAGTTGAATGTTGTTATAACGGAGTGCTAAATTATTAACTTAAAATTGATTCTCTACTGACCACAAAAATTTCGTACTTTTCTGCCAAGTAAAATTCTTGTGGGCCCAATTTTAACACAGTGGAAATTTATATATCCTGAAAATTTCTTACCGAAAGGTGTGAAGAATTTCACCCTATTTCAAAATTCAAACTCTACTGATATTTGCTACCACACTGTATTGTTTGGCTTTTATAATCAAGTAAATATAATCTTTGAAATTGTTTTTTATGAAGAGTCTTTCTGCTGCACCCTAATTATGGTGATTTTTTTCATTACAAAAACTTTCGCTCATTTCAATACAAAAACTTCCGCTTATTTCAATACAAAAACTTCCGCTTAATTTTGTTTATTTTATTTCATTTGTTTTAAAGACTCGATGCTACTTCACACAACTTATGCCTCGTGCTTCTCTTATCAATATTTAAAATTTAGAACTTCAACTCCATCTCTTAGCAACTCAATGATTTAGAACTTATGCTCCTGGTGCTGCTAAATTCTATTAATATTTTGAAAAATGATCTCGGTACGAGTTTGAGAGAATCGTTTCTATAAAATCCGAAGAATAGGCCTAGTTCTTCATCAGTCCTCAAATTTGGAAGATAGGCTCAAAGTGACAAGAACTAGTCTAATCAAGGTAATTGATTTTATTAAATGGATCAATGTACAAGAAGAAAGGGTGGACTTACACTACACGAGTTAATTAGTTACAATAATCAACGTACAGGGTTGTAAATTAAGGTGGCAACAGTTTTGGGAAAGAAATTATGTTGAGAAACCGTATGGTTTTAATTAGGGCTATACCCATAATTCTGTATGTTGTTACTTTCTGAAAAGGAAATTAGGGAAATTGTTGAAACTTATATGTAATCTAATTTGTGGCCATCATGAAAATCAATTATGTAGAAAATTTATCATCGAACATGTCATTTACTGGTATATTTTTGAAAAAGTTATTTTTTAGCATCTAAAAATATTGACCAATGCTCAAGATGGGCAATCTTTTCAAATCTCAGATTTGTATCAAATTAATTCTGGGCAAAACTTTAGAAAAACTTCAAAATTGGACCAGCGCTTGGAGGAACGGGTTTAAAGCACTCGATTCGAGGTGGAATTAAAATATATTCCCTGGTTTTTTGTATGTGTGAACTTTGAACACTTATTTTTAGAAAGAGAAAGTGCTGACTTGTAGAAGCATACAAAAAATCAAGATGTTGAAAGGAATTATATTATTATCACTGATTGGTTTCATTTTTGGTTGGGCCAATAAATATGATCAACCGGTTAAATTCAACTGTAGACACGGTAAGTGTTTTTAAGTCAAAACAACTGACAGATGTAAAGTTATTGCAAATTTTAGTTCCTAGTCCTAACTTGAAAATTACTATTCTGTTATTTTCCAAATTTGTATCGAACAAGTTTTAAGTGATTTTCACATCAGAGATATCATTAAGAAACTTATTGCCACAACAAAGCCAATTAATTCTTAATAATTTTTGTTTCTGATCTTTTAAAGGAAATAATGATCTGAAACAAATAGTTTTTCTGCGATAAATTTCGGAAGAAACTTTATTTCGTTTTAAATTTGACATTTTTCGTGAAGGAGCGTTTTTCTATGATGGAAAAATTGCAATAACTTTGTGTTTGCAGAAAAATAGATTTTTAAAGATTTTAGAATAGTCTTTTTAGTACACACTGCACTTAAAAGACTTGAAAATTTTCTATTCGTGTAAAATTATTTATCCAAACTTGAAAATGTTGAAACCATGAAATAGATTGAAAACTTTGTATCATTTTGAGTCACAATGCACACTCTTTAGATGTTTGTAAACACTTTCTAAAATACATACTAAAATTTTGTGCATCCGTTCTAAGGACCAATTTTCAGATTTCACAGGGCCAGCAGTCGACCATTACTATACTTTACTATATATCATGACATTTTGTTAACTTTTGTTACATGAAAACAGTATTTTTGTTTCTAATTGTATACTCGTGTATTAGGATTTTCTCACTATTACAATTCTATAATTCTTAAATCCCACAGGGCAATCAATTCGCTACATCGAAAGTGTTCATGATAATCATAGGGAAGACCGTCGCTTTAGGTTTTATTGCAGCAGGGGCTATAGTGCTTTTGGTGGTTCATATACGACAAACTACGTGAACTGTATGAACGAAAAATTTGCAGCTGTGTGTCCACCTGGTTTTGTTATGACAGGTATGTAATAAAAGACCTTTCCAGAATTTAATTTTTGTACAGCGTCGCCTCGTTGTCATGCAGTTTTTCATGACGGTGAGGTCCCAAGGGATGTGAACTATCGTTTATTTGCCTTTGAGTAAATTAAAGACAATTACTGCAACAGTTTTAACAAAGTGTAATCATACTTCGTTGGTGAAAATAATTTTAAATAATTAATAATAAGTAGCAATAATTATTATATATTATTAATTGTTATAACTAATAATTTTTTCTATTATGATCCTTTCAAATTAGCAGTAAATAGAGAATAAGAAGCAGTGATCTTGCTTCCCATATAACTTCCAGCCTCCCTGAAGAAAAATTTGTTCCGTGGCCCTGCGGACGACGAATATATTCGTCCTTGAATTAAATGATGATATTTCTGTAATGACTTATATTTTCAAGATGTCAGAAGCAGCTATCAATCTTTTAAATTTTGCCATATTATATTTTCTTGGAATATTAGGGGATTAGAATACAAGGTGCTGTAATGTTTTGTTAAAAAAAGGGGTTTTGCATTGTAGAAAATAAACGGGTCAACTTAATTTTGTATTAGTAAGTCTCTTTACTTTGTATAATTTAAAGTAATCCTGCTTATGGTTGAAAGTTTTAGTGGAATAATGATTATTTTGTGTTATTAATCAATGTTTTTGTCTTGTGAAAATAGACGGATTTGCAAGGGGTTAATTTGTTCCAGTGACATTCAATATTGACTTAATTAAAACAAACAGAACTATTTACGTACTAAATTGCCACTTACAAAATCATTGCCCACGCAGCAAGCCTCCTTGCTTCACGTAAGCACGCAGTTTAGAAAAATTTTTCTTATCCTTATCT
The DNA here is from genome assembly GCA_032270445.1 of Darlingtonia californica. Lineage (NCBI taxonomy): Eukaryota > Viridiplantae > Streptophyta > Magnoliopsida > Ericales > Sarraceniaceae > Darlingtonia > Darlingtonia californica. The sequence continues at coordinate 9,275 of JAUBWS010076977.1, forward strand.
TTAAGATCAGCATATCTGTATTCTCGTCCTCCCGCACTTGGTGTTGCCCACGGTAAATTTTCTGAATGAAAAAAAGTGCGGTATTAGAGTATAGTGAGTAACTCATACTTTATTTATAACTCCCCTCACGTAATGCAACGGAATAATGTTTCTTTTGATTCAGCTTTATAAGGATAATTAAAGTCAAAGGCCTGTTGTGCCGGCATTTTAGCCTAAGCTACCTGCTAGTTCTATTAGTAAAAGTAACCACGAATATATTCGTCTTCTTTAGTAGACATCAACGTAATTTACTGTACTGTACAGAAGACGAATATGTTAATCATTATATTGGCTAAGAAAATCCCAATTTCATTTTACCAAGGGCGAGCTACTTGACTGTGTTATTCACTGATATAAGCCAGCATTTTTAATGTTTACGTCATACTTCAAGGCGACGGTTTCGTAACTTCATGACTGCTCACATCAATCGTAACTGATGTTAATATGGGAGTAACCACTGTTGTTTTGAATAATTGCACTGACGCAAATGTCAATTCTTAAAATGACAGCAGTGGCATTTGTTTTCTAAACCCTCGACATCTATACCTATTCCTTACGGGGCAGACGGCTTACCATATGAATTATCCACTTGTTAGCTTCTAGGATATTTTACTTTAAAGGTCAATACAGTTACCACAGCAATAAATATGAAGATCGAAGATTCAAGTTGAGATGTACTAGAGTCAATGGCAAACATAGATATGGATGCAAGTGGACAGCCCATACAAAATATGACGCTCATTGGACTTATATTGTCCCACGTCATTTTTATATGATTGGAATGCGAAGTCACCATTCAAATAGACGCCAGTGAGTACATTTTATTTATAAACATGAATTCAGTCTTTCTTTGCGCATCCAGTCTTTCACTTATCAAAAATCGGTAAATAATCGGAATATCAAAGGGACAAAAAAAGCTGTTCTATTTTTCAGCGAACAAAAAGTGCTTCATCTGGTGACTTAATAATCAGATCGGTGTTCCGCTTCACCGAACGCTGAACTGTATTAAGGCTTCTTCACCCAATCTTTTAGAGCACAAGCGTGTTGTGTGAAACGGAAACAAAACTGAGTATCAAATAACAAATCGAACCGATTGCTGGGATGGTAAATTAGCCTGTTACAAACATTAGGGTATTGAAGTTAAGGAAAAAGTTTGAAATTTTAGGAATGACAAACACTTGAAACACTTGAAAAGAAATAAGTCCCATTACGTGGCGCTGCGTGCAAAACGTCCGAATACGAGTCCCGTATATTACCGTGTTAGCATATCCCATATCTTAAAATCCATACACGGTAATATACAGGACCGTAATCAGTTTAATTGTTATACTCGACTACAATGGTGGTTGGCGGAAGAAGAAGGCGTGATATTCAATCTACCATGGTACGAAACATTGACAGATTAACGACCATACTGCACTGCACAGTCATTAAAACTTGATGTAATTGATCGTTAAAAATTTAGTGAGATTTTTCGAAGCTAATATAAAAGCTATACGCTAATATAAAATTTATAAGAATATAATGGATAAGAATATAATAATAATAAGAATATAATCGATAGTTACTTTAAAAAGTGAAATAATTTTCCTTGTTGCTATTTTTACGAAACACTGTAACACTTAGACAATCAACTTCTTGCCTCTGTTAATCAAAAATTGATGTATGTCATCTTTTATCTTGTTTTCAAAATCAGCAAAGCAGATAGATTTACTGTTATCAAAATGTGTATGCAACACCAAATATAGAGTGATGCTCCGTATCAATTGTGTCAGTGCTTCTTTAGAAGCAACCATGCTCATACTCAAAAAGTGAAAGAGTTGCGCTGGGTTCGAGTTTTGTTTTTCATAAGTATCTCTTTTTTCCTACAAAAGCGATGAACTTGAAACTTTGACTTTTCCTGGAATTTATTTGGGATGATACCTGCAAAATAATTTTCGTGACATTATTACTATGGTCACATATTGCAACGTTGCATATTGAAATGATGTAAGAAAAAGTTCTTATAAAAACAACTCATTTTAATTGCTCGTACATATTTAGCTAACATCATTCACGCCTTCAAATTATGACTAAAAAGGGCAAAAGTATTTCGAATAACATCGTCAAAATTGCAACCATATTGTAATTTTAAATATCATCACATTATTGAAATAGAAAATTCAAATGCACTTGACTTTTAAACTACTGAATATATTGACTTCAAAGTTGGACGGAAGTTAAATGATACAAACGTGATACAAATAACGTCATCAAAATGGTATTAAAAACAATCACCTTGTGATTGATGATGCATCGTATTAGAAAAGTTTTCATCACTTTCGAGGCAACCTTGAACCAAGAATGTTAACTTGGTAAAAAAAAGAACAACCAAAGATTTTAAATATCAATCCTTTTAGCCTTAGGAGAATCAAAACTAAATCAAAAACTCAATCTCCCGTAAAGCTATTTTCAAGAGAGTACCCTAAGATATTTAAATTTCAACATATTTTAACATATATGATCGCAGCCATTTTTGGCAAATATCATAAAGTTTATACCAAGCTATATTCCTCCCAAGTTTCATTGCTGCAGCTTGTTTACATCAGGATTTATGAAGAGGGGGGCATTGATAATTACCATGTTAGCACAAGACGGTTTTGTGCTTGTTAGGTGTCAAAAATAGTATTCCTGTAAGGGTCGGGCGGCATAAACCCGTCAATCTATAAGACTTTTATTCCACCTCACCTTAACCATTTCTCTTTCTTTTAATTTTAGGGACCGGCAATTCAGCTTCCTTATTTGTAAAATGCGTTAAGGAAGAGAATAACAAAATGTATCATGGAGTTTCATTTGTATGATGAAATATACACTACAGAACCATCTCAGCTTGTGATTTCTGCTAATAACAATTTGGCCGTGAATTTTATCCATAGCTTAATTTATTATTAGCTGCGGTACTAGGATTAGCATGCACATTGGTTTGAAAATAAATAGTTATTCACTCTCCTTTTGCAATTAAACCCACTGCAATTAATGCTAACTATAATTGCTTGAAGGATATTACGATTGTTCTGCCAAAAACTGACCGGGCTGCGAAAAGTGCAACAGCTAATCTGTGAAACGAGTGGCCGGTAGACTTCATCCACTAATCACGTAAAGAATTTTAAAGAAAAAGAAAAACAATTTTAAATAAAATAAATTCGTTTTGATAAAGTCTTAAGGTAAAATTACAATTTCATACGTTAAATAAGGTGTTGACAATGGTTTACTAAATTCATAATTTACTGTTATGACTGATATACCATTTCAAAGAAGAATGAGAAAAATAAATAAAACGCTAACCTCTTGCTTACGGCGATATGTCAGAAAATGTTGTGAGAATCGTGACGCACTTTTAGTCTTTGCTCTTCGGTAATCTCAGCACGAATCTGAGGAAAAACTGAAGATCACCGTTTTTAAGGGGCTTGTAATAGAAATAGAATCTCATTGGTTGACGCTTCAAGGTTGCCGCTTATTGTTGGATTGACTCTTACAAGTGTGACTTGATTGGCTTATGTGTTAAAGTACGGCAGGTGTTTTGATTTTGAATAGAACGGATCATAAGAGTTTGTTTTTATTTTATTACTATGGTAATCTTACATCATATTGGATAGAATGTATCCGTTCTATTGTTTAGCTGGCTTATAACGGCAGGTGTTTTCTATTTCCTCTTAACCCTATTATACCGACGGGGGGGGGGGGGGGGGGGGGGGGTTTTTTTTGCCCC